>JAVXUP010002438.1:0-132254 GCA_033070095.1 Escallonia herrerae | reverse complement strand
TTTGGACTGGTTTCTCTTGTCTTGTTTTATATGTTGTTGAATGTGACGATCATCTTGAGTGTTAACTCGAGACTAATCTTTATGCCAAGAGAGAAGAAAGATTCTTATATTCGTTTGTGCAGTTTCAATGCCACTAATTTGAGATCTATTGCCTTAGAAGACATTAGGATTCCACCTGCATGCTTATTTCCTTGATCCATTAGGATGGTAACTCTGTCCAATCATTATCGTACCTATTGTCAAGTGAAACACATAAATTGAAGAAATTATATATGTGATGTTAAATCATGATTACAAAATGATAACTTTTATGTTCATTTTTTAAGAGCATAAGATTTTAGAATAAACGATAACTTTACATGATATCACTGCTCTAATTAGGCTACGTCTTGGGTTCGCTTCTTTCGGTTTGCATATACGTGGTCCCCTTTATTACATGCATTCTATTTGTTTATTCTATTTGTGCACTTGCTGGTGCATTATGTTTTCTCTCTCCACGTGTAATGCGGGGGCCTTACATGTAAGGGGAGTGTTAAAACATGACATATATTTTTGGGCTTATTCTCTGTTAGCTTAACGGCATAAGCATTTAGAGCAAATGATAACTTAGCATTTAACATGACCAACTACATAAGAAATGGAAATTCATGTAGCGCTTTCATCGCCGCAAAATGCATTGTCTGTCGAGGATAAAAGTGTTCGGAGGCGCGTGACACCTTCCTTTCTCATCGAAGATTTAGCCTAGTGACGCCTCTTTATAAAAATAAAACAAAATAAAAACACGCTAATTATGTTCCTCTGGTACTATTTGTTTGTTAATCTCTTAAATAGTAAACCTGACAATATTTTCCCCTATTTATCATTGTACAGCCCACTTACCAAGTGATCCAGCCCATCAACGGCGACCCGTTCATCGGAAGCCTCGAGACTCCAGTGACATCAAGCCCATTGATCGCCTGGTACCTCTCCAACCTGCCCGCCTACCGCACAGCCGTTAGCCCACTGCTCCGAGGCATCGAAGTCGGCCTAGCCCACGGGTTCCTCCTGGTAGGCCCATTTGTAAAGGCAGGCCCACTAAGGAACACAGAAATTGCAGGCCCAGCGGGTTCTCTGGCTGCAGGTGGACTTGTGGTGATCCTGAGCCTTTGCCTGACGATGTATGGGATTGCATCATTCAAGGAAGGTGACCCATCAGTTGCACCAGCACTGACCTTGACTGGAAGGAAGAAGGTGCCTGATCAGCTGCAAACTGCTGATGGATGGGCCAAGTTCACTGGTGGGTTCTTCTTTGGTGGGATATCTGGTGTGACCTGGGCCTATTTCCTCCTCTATGTCCTCAACCTCCCTTACTATGTCAAGTAAAGAGATGTTTTGGCTTCTCTCTCTCTCTCTCTTGGCTTGATCAAGAGTTGTAATATGGCATGAAAGTTGTAATTAGAGCAGTGGTCAATTTAAGGATGATTGTGGTGTATGATACTCATTATTTACACATGCTGATCATTGTTGATTGAGTGGTTTGCAACACATTTCATGTTCATGAGATGTTGGCATTTGGAGTAGCAGTAATGCTTGGTTGGTTGGAAGGAAACCACATTTGCCAGATTCTCAGGAAAGAAAAAAAGAAGAAGAAGAAAGTTGTACAAAGGGCTTGCTCGAGAGTCGGGATCAGCTCTGTATATACATGGATAAAAGAAATATAAGTACTACTTCCATGAGGTATGGAAGCTGCAACTCTACGGAGAATATGGTCAGCCATTCTGGAGAGCAAATAGCCAAGAGGCCCATTTTTTTCTGGATAATTTTTGTTACTTCTTAAGTTACGATAATTAATAGTCGTTAAATATTTTTAGTGATAATTTTTAAGAGTATATTTTAGCATTACTAAATAAAAGTTATTAATTTTTTTTTATAATAACTCATTGTTGCTATATAGAGGGTCGTAATTATCTTCTTATAAGCCGGATAACAGTCAATTTTTTTTTTTTTTTTGCTTTTTCATCACAAAAATGACCCATTTCCACGCCTCATAAATTTGAAAGACACGGGATTTATGCTTTCACCCCAATTTTATGTCCAATAACTCGCATAATGTCCAAACTCTTATTCACATCAAAACAAGTAAATGATCACATTGCTTCGCCAAATTTTCACAGAACAAACTAGACACGTTGAATTTTAATGGCTCGTTCTTGATGGTTTATTGAACAAATTATCTATGTGCCTTGACTGAACTAGTTCTATATTCGGAATGGAAGAGTTGAAACAAACGAATATCCTAATTTGACGTGTCGATTTTACTTGCACATAATCCACAAAAAACTTACTTTCACAATCTCATCTATCGTTTACCTATAGCAAACCACTGGTACATCTTAAACCAAGTCATTTCAAGTCCATAAATTCATTCGTATTTGAATGAGCCTTTCAAAGATTTTTGATTAATGGTGCTTCTCTTTTCCTCCAACTTGATTTCGTTTTGAGTGGTTGGTAAGATGGCGGTGGCATGAACATGTGTACTCCGTTAGTCGAATAATTGCAACCAGAGATGCCCTATCCCAATGTTAACCAAGATCCTCTGTTCCAATCATGAGAACCCAAAATAACGGCTTTTTGTTTCATCCTATTTGAAAAACACCTCTCACTCTCGCGCCAACCTTTGTAAAAAAATGGCCATTCATATGTCTCATTCCTCTTCTCCTTCTTCGCTTCAGTCCCACAATTATCGTCTGGCTGCATCCCTATCGTGGGTAGCAAGTGCGTCCTTTAAATCAGCGGTTCAAATCCTTCGCAGAAAGAAATCTTGTGGGTTCAGTTGCCGATCGAGTGACGAAGGGGGTGATGTATGCTTTATTACTTTTTGTGGTGTATATAAATCTCTTGTTTCTTGTTGTGGGTCTTACAGAGTAATGTACTTGGTTTGATGGATTGCAGGACTATCTGTTGGATGCGCCTGTTTCAGTTGGAGATGGGTTTTCATTCAGTGGAGGTTTGATTTCTTAATTTCACTTTCGAAAGTTCACATTTTGTTTATGGGTGTAATTGTATTTTGTAGCTTTTCTTGACTTTCTTTTATTCTCTGTTTGTGGTATAGGGAAGTATTCTGATGGGAACAATCCAGCTGATGAATGGTTCAAGAAAGGAAATATTGTAAGAAACATGTGCTCCTTATCAAACACTACAAAGTTCATTTCTTCCGGTTACCTATCATCGTGTAGCATGCCCTAAAGTTCAACATTCTATATAACAGGGTAAAAGAAACTTTGGATACCCAAGTTCTTTGAATTTTGGAAAATGTCTGATAAGGACACTAAGGTCAAATCTGAAAAATAGTGGATTGGTAGAATCTACATGTCATCTCTCAAAATTAGAAAATTCTATGTGAACACCCCCATTTTTTTGTTGCAACTTCTTGTGTTAACTATGTGCCAGATATACAACTGGTACTAATTGTTTGGTAGAGAAAATTGCTTACCAATCATAGATGGTAGGTGAACTGAGTGTTTATGCAAAAACTATATTGTCTGCTTGCGGGAATTTATTGCCTTAGTCCTTGCATATAAATAGTTCGTGTAGTTACATTGAGTGCTTGAGCTCTATCTTATATCTTTAAGCATGCTTATTGATCTCAGCATTTGGGCACCTGTGAGCTCCTGAAGATCATGGCTTTCGAAGTTGTCCTCTAGCAACAAGTTTGTGAATAATTGACTGTTTTATTTGTTGATTTTATCTTTTCAGCTGAAAGCTCATCCTGTTTGCGGCACTGGTGGGAAAGCGAAGGACCCAATTTTCGGTCTTACCATGGGTGGTAGTTCTCAAGCCTCAACTGATGTTTTCAGGTAGTTGAGAAGTACTCTATTAAGACTACAGGTGGTTAGATAAAAATGACCTGCTTAAGTCATAAATGGGTTTAGGTCTCTTTGTCAGACAGAAATTGAGGATGGAACATTTGCAGGTTTTACCGATTGAAAAATGCTCTCTATATATATGATTTTGTGCACTAGATGGTTCTACATTGAAAGTGGAAGTGCTGATAATCCTCCGATCATATTGATTCATGGCTTCCCTTCACAGGTGATTCTTATTTCATTAGTGAAAAACATTGAAGGAACTTAGATCTTTTTTGTTCTTTGAAGGGCATTCTTTAGGAACATTGTTTTTATAGTATGTTGTTATCCTTTCTGTCAACCTATGTGCTATGTCCCAGTCCAGCTACCAAATAATGAAATTGGCTAGTTGGATTTAGAAAGGAAACATGGAGGAGTTTTTAGAAATACTTTACCTTTTACTTATATTATTTTTCCTATTTATAAGGAAATAGCAGTTATAAAGTGATGAAATTGTCTTATGCACGTGTTGTTATGCATCACCAGTGAGAAGCTGCCCTTTTATTGTTTCTGCATGATCTACTGAGAGAAATCCTTCTCCCAAAAGCCAGATGTTATTCAATGGGCTTCTCAATGGTTTTGTTACTGTTTTATGTGAATATATCACCTTTGAAAACAATTGTTCAGGTGTTACGAAATTGTTGTTTGAACTGGGTACTTAGAATTTGTTTTGAATTCATAATGTAGTCATTTTTTGCTGTTGCAGGCTTACTCCTATCGCAAGGCTATTCCTATACTGTCCAAGAACTATCATGCCATTGCTTTTGATTGGCTAGGTAGGATCCTACCGTTGCTTCAGAGCCCATCTTCCATTCTGAAGTCTAACTATACAACAGATGATCAGTCTGAGAAGAAATTGTGATAATTTGTGGTGGAACACATTGGGTTTGTGTATTCATTCTTTTGTTCGAACAACTAATTGATGCGGATATTAGATTGTCAGACATTTGAATCTCTATGTCTCACAAAATTAGAGGACAGAACAATCATCGTTGGCTGATGCAAGGACAAAAAGGGAGTTTGCACTTTACAGGTTTCAGCACTAAGGCCTAAATCCCAGGATAAAGTGAGCGTCAATTTTCACTTTGATGACAAAGATACAATAACTTTCTTGAGTTTGCAAGCTTAGGCTTCTAGAATTCCCCCATCTATAGATTCCCTCTTGAACCTTTCATACTAAGATCGAGATACAAGAGGAAAGCAACCAAGATTAACTGACAAGATACTCTGGGAAAGGCCTGTATCACCAAAATCTGCAGGTGTATGTCAGTCCAGGGGAAGTTTTTGTGAAGCATTTAAGGTAATGGCCTATGTTAAAACCCTCTTTGACCCATAGAGACAAAATCATGACAAGCTTATGTGTATGAAGTGTTTCTAGTTCAAGGCAACATCTTGTCTAGGTCTAGAGTAGATTATAGTCTCTCTCTCTCTCTCTCTCTCTCTCTCTCTCCCTCTCCCCCCCCCCCACCCCCCACCCAAGACGCACAGACGCAAAACTAGTACTTCCTTTCTGTAAACCATTGTTCTTGTTATCATCATAGCATTTACGATCTTTTATTTCTCTGTAATTTTTTGTGTAGCATTTGGTCATGCTCATCTGCTGCCATTTTTCCCTTTATTACAGGCTTTGGATTCTCGGATAAGCCCCAGCCTAAATATGGTTTTGACTACACTTTGGGCGGTAACTCCTTCCTTCCCAAACAAATCGCTCTATTTGTACGTAGTAGGATGAAAAGATTAGACAATTCCTTCATAAAATCCTCTTGTGACTTGCAGAATACGTGTCATCTTTGGAATCTCTTATTAATGAACTTGCCATTGGCAAGGTTTCACTCGTCGTTCAGGTATTTTTGGACTCACGTACGTGATCTTTAATGTAGTCCTTAAATTAAAGGGTTATCTCATCGAATGCTGTAATTTCAGGGCTATTTTGCACCAGTTGTTGTTAAATATGCTAGCAGTCATCAGGAAAAGCTAAATGATCTCATACTTCTCAACCCTCCTGTATGTATTACTTGAGATTTTTCCATTGATCATCACGCGTTTTATTATCCTGAGTTCGAGACTGTATTTGCATATTTCAATTAAAGTTTTTTTTATCAAGTTTGACATGGTAGTTGAACAGATACAAATGCTGATGATAATACTGACTAATAGACATCTTTGATTGGACATCTCTTAGCCTTCAAGTTTACCTTAACTATTGACTCAAGAGTGACAAAAGCAGTTCTGTAGGTAGAAATATGATGGAAGGCTTTCACGCTGAATAGGAAAGGAAGCATTTAATCATCATTATTATTCACGTAATATATTTCTAAAGCAACTATAGAAAGGGTAACTTTTTGTATCAAAAGATTGAGGCCAAAACCAGGCCCGTTTCTGCTTAAATTATGCATTGAGTGTTTTTGATCATATGTATTTATACCTACATGGGTGCGTTTCTAAGTATCTGAAACATATAATGGTGTACATACCTACGCAAGTACACATTATGGACAATGATGTGTATGTCAACTAATTTAAGGGTGTTTGATTTGATTTTACATGACAGCTGACAGAGAAACATGCCAACCTGCCATCAACCTTGTCCATATTTAGTAATTTTTTGTTGGGTGAAATTTTTTCACAGGTATTTGTTATACAGCTTACAGTTTTAACTATTGAGGTCGCATTTGTCTTCAGAGTGTTATTTTTTCACTTCGTTTTTTCCAGTAACTGTATGCTTAAATTATTGCTAATTGCCCGAAGTGCTTACATTTTTGAGCTTGCCTTCTTCCAACCAGGATCCACTGAGGGCCAGTGATAAAGCCTTGACCAGCTCTGGCCCTTACAAAATGAAGGAAGATGATGCAATGGTGTATAGAAGACCCTACCTAACGTCTGGTTCCTCGGGGTTTGCACTGAATGCAATAAGTAGAGAGATGAAGAAGGATCTTAAGGTGACCTTGGTTCTTACTATCCTCCTTCTCCGCTAGTTACATAATTGACCAATTTATCTCTCTCTTCTTGTTGACATAATTGCACATTTAGTAGCATGGCCACTTCTGTCGTAAGAATTTTATCTGTGTCGGATATGTTTAGAAGCCAGCTTGAATGCTCCTGAGACATATCAAACGCACTTAAGGAGTGTCCTTGCTGTGTTATCTGAGAAAAGAACACCTAACTTCTAGATCATTCTTCGAGAGATTATCATAAAGAATGGGAGTTGTTTATTATCTAGGAAACTCAATTGGTGCAAGGTGAAGGTATATAATCATTCTGTTGGCAGAACTTCTTCCTACTAACACCTGCACTACTGCAACAAAGTGCCGGACGTTATGTCAATGGTGAAAACCCAGGAAATGTGGCATTCTTCCATTCATAGTATTGATCATGTTATATTCGCCAGTTGTGCTCGTTACTATATTCCCCTTTATCTACTTCTGTTTTTGTGGAAGTTTAAATGCTACTTCTGAGGAGTGCAAAGTTGATAAATATAAGTTCTGAATACAAAGTTGATAAATGTTAGACCTCGTTAGCCAATAGTATTAAGTTTTTACGAGCAAGGTCAAGGAATATGCATTTTATGGGATGTTGAACTTGTGGTAGTTCTTCATCCCTAAGTGGATTAGACACCTCTTGCTATTTTTTTTTTTGTTATCTTTCTTTATTCTTGTTGATTTCTTATCTTTTGTTGATATAGTAGTATAGCTACTTGTTCGCATGAAGCACAAGCAGCATCTCCTGGAAAACCCACAAGAATTTGTTCTACTTTTTCCATCTGTTAATTGCCCATGCAGCACCTTTGCATCTAATGCATGAATGTTGTGCGAATTTTCTCCATTTCTGTTGCTTGGCAGACCTACGTCGAAGAAATGAGAATGACACTCATGGATGCCAGTTGGAAAGTTCGAACTACAATATGCTGGGGCCAAAGAGACCGCTGGCTGAGCTATGATGGAGTTGAAGAATTCTGCAACAACTCAAAGCATCGGCTGGTTGAACTTCCTACTGTATGAATAGCTCCTTTCCTCTTTTTATCTAATATTTCTGGTGATACAATGTTTACATTTCATAGATACAATCACGAATTATCCGTTGTTGGGAGTTTGCAAGAATTTCTCACGTCCACTCATTTTATGCCTTTCGTCCAACTAAGTAGCTCTCCTGCATATTTTAATAATAGACAGTGCAACACAGTCTATCATCCATCAATCAGGAATACCACAGAGTTAGATCTTGGTATGGCTGCAGTCTGTACTTGCCATTTCAATGAGAAGCTCTTCCATGTACTTATAGAGTGTAAATTGCAATAAGCAATCTATCATCCATCAGTCCTGCGTTAGATCATGGTATGGCAGGGTTATTGCTGCACAGTTGTTACATGGTGTGAAAATAAAGTTTGAGACAACAATATCACCTTCACATTTTGTTTTAAATAGATCTTTTACTGTGTTCTGAGTTCAGCTGACTATTGCCATTATTTGTAAGAAATCAATCAAGTTGCATACAATTCTCGTCCTTCTGCCCTGATAAAAGTGTGTTGTACTTATTGCCTAATAGTTGCCGGGGAAAAAAACTAGGCTTCTTATGCAGAAAAGGAAAACAACAAAAAAAGAAAGTGATATAAGAATAGACTGGTGCAGTCCGTAATAAGATTTTGTAATGTTGTCAAGGAAAAGCTAGGAAGGAAACACATTAATAGATTAGAGCAAATGAAATCTTCCCTTTAAGCACATGTTTCGGCCCTATAGGAAAATGGTTTTAGTCATTATTGTAAGTACTTTTTTGAGATCTTTTATATATCAGCTTTCTCAGTACATAAATGATTGGAGATGGGAGGAATTTTATCTGGAAACCATTTTGTAAGTAAGGCAGCTTCTATGAAGTTTTGCGGCAGTCTCCAATGAATCAATTGCTTTCTATAGTAAACTAACACCAGGAAGATTTGTCTATGGGATCTTCTTAAAGCATTTAGGTTTGTTTTGTCTTCTCTCTCTCCAAATTTGGCTCAAGAAAATGTATTGCCAGAGAACAACAGGATGTTTCATAGTATTCTGTAGAAAAAGCAATCTGCAGATAAAGAACTAAGTCTTTGTTGCTTTTGCAGGCAGGGCATCATGTACAGGAGGATCTTGGCGAGGAACTAGGAAAAGTCATATCTGGGATCATTAGCAAAAGGCGTTGAATTTGATGTCACACTTAAGATAATGGTCTATTACCTGACTCTCCAAGATATTGATTTGTGTTCCCCTTGACCACAAAGCCATTGGCTTTGTTTTGTGAACCCCATGAATCTGTTTTCCAATTTGCATTTTTCTGAAAATTTATTTGGTTTGTTCGGCTGTTGACTGTTCAAAGAAACCAATAAAACCATACATTAATGGATGTATGCTGGAATCTAATGAGTTGTTGTAGTCCTAGTTAGTCTATTATTACACTCTCCAAGATATTGATTTGTGTTCCCCTTGACCACAAAGCTTATGGTTTTTTTTATGAACCCCATGAATCTTTTCTCCAGTTTGCATCGACTGTTCAAAGAAATCAAATAAACCATACAGTAGTGGAGAATGTAAATCTAGCTTTCTTAATTTCCCTGTATACTGGAATCTAATGAGTTGTTGAAGTCCAAGATTTTTGAAAAATCATGTTATCACTCTAAAGGTGAACTCACATTACTATATTCTGCTTCACCGGTTGCTTGTATGGATCAACTATTTCGCTTCGCTAGTTGCTCATATGGATCAATCCAACATTTATCTTCGCTAACTGTTTTTCTCCATTTTCTCTTAAACCTTTCTAATTCGACCAAGGACTGCTTCCGGACCTGCAGAAAACCAACGTAAAAATGAGACTATCAGTGCACAGTGCTCTTTTTGAAGTGACTACAGAGAAGAGGACTGCAAATCATTCGTAAAGTGAGGACTTTAACATCTAGAAAGAAAATCGAGACTTACTGCATCTCTCGCACTGGGTTCTTTGGACTTCGATGGTACCTGGAAACTTAAGATGGTCAAATTCACAATCTACAGTGAAAAAATCTGATGAGTACTAAATAAGGTGCCACTGGGATTGGATACAGTTGGTTTTTTGGTGAATTTTCTCATTCATATGTATATAACAAACCTTAATGACAAAATATTCGTATTTGATGAACCTAATCTTGTGAACCAAATCTTGTGAACCATAGACTAGATTTTGTGTTCTCTAAATCTCTTACGAACCTAACAAGATTAGAAGTCATATACCCATGACCAGGCTTCTGAAGCACCTTGTATGGAGATCTGCAACCTGTTCTTTTCAAGTGTGTATACGAACCGGTTCTCTTCTATTTTCGCTCATTCCTATGTCAGTTTAAGAGCAAACATGATAGTAAAGCATCAATTGTGAACTGATTTTTCCATGTTAGCTTTACCCTCTTATTTCAGATAATTTAACTCAACTATATTGGGATTTATAGTGTACTTTGATCTCTGATCTCCGCATTACAAATTCTTAGATGTAAGGTTTTTGTACACGTGCTGTTTGTGATGTTGCTTGTTCTGTTTTTGAACCTTATGCCTAGCCGTTGCAATAATACTCAGATGTTTTGAACAATTTCATAACATAATTGGCCAACCATTCGTTCTTTCATGTTGAGCCATGAGGTAATGCATACATTTTGATAGTGCTATGTCCAATGATGACAGGTAAGGCATTAATTGAAGCTGGCATAGACACAAACAAGTGAAATTCTATACACCTCAAAATCAAATGAATCCATCCTGATTCTAGAAATACCTTGTTTTCTGCTGAACCCCCGAGTGTAGGAAGACCAGAGTGAACCACATACTCAGAGTCAATGATCCCAATATTTTGGGTTCGATTGCCCTGACAATAAAACATTCAAATTACAAGAGTCTAAGAGAGTTGACAAAATAGATGCCATGATCATAAGTGGCAAAATCACCTGTGCACAGTAACCAAGTTGCATGTCTAAGCCCCATGCATAAATCCAGTCATTCTGTTGGAAGAGTAACAAATGAAACGATATTAATATCCAACATATCAAATATTATGCTTGAGTCATAAGGCATGCTAGACGTTTTTTAAATTAGTGACCACAATGACACAGATAGATTAATTTTAGACCGTGTGCAACATTTTTCCTGTAAACGTGAATGTTGTCATTATCGTTGGTCTAAAAGTACATATGGTCTAAAACTGATCACCACAGAGGCAAGTGGCACATGAGGGCAAGCGAGGTACCAACGTAAAACATGTAAATGGTATTGCAAGGCACTGAAGAATGGTGATGGACGTTGGTTTGGGTTAGTTGACATTGGTATCGTTGGTGTTGGGTCGGCAGATTGCCTGAGGATTTCGGTGGCCTTATGGAAGCATTTATCCAACTTTAATGATGATTCAGATGACATATAAATCTTCAAATCAGGCTTTCATCTCTAATTATTATAAAGCTATCTATGCCTTAACCGAAAGGACGGACACCCCTTACCAGAAGAAACCCATAAATTCGTAAATAAGACAATGCCATATTTAATGATCATATAAGTTCTATCAAGAGATGTACACCTGAATTATATACCATGCACAGCGCCATGATGCCCATGAGAAAACAGGAGCCATCATTTCCACCCATCTGTAATATGCTTGTAAGTTTTCATTTTCAGATAGAGGAGCTAAGCATAAGTTTAAACAAGAAAGCCTCATTACGCCACCGTCTATATTTATCAGATACATTACCCGGTGCATGGAGGATCTGTGCTATTTTCATAACATCTCTTTCCAGAACGACTTAACCCGGTAATCCTTCTGTTAGTGCAATAATTAAAACAAAAGAATAGATAAGCCTTAAACGCTACAACAATGGTTACCTTAACCAAATAAAAATGCAGTCTATTTTAACAGCGAGCCGAAGTCAAAGGATTCTATCATACTTTGGGCTAACAGTTACCTATGCAATTTCACTCCCTCTTTTCGCGATGTCATTTGATGGTGCACCTCTGATTTATGAGGATCAAGTGCTGGCTGTGATATGTGAAGCCCTTCTTCTTTCACAATAGATAAGTATCTGCATGAAAGAGAAATTCAGATGACCAAGCACGGATATGTAATTCGTGTCTCGAGTTTGTCAACTAAGAGTTAATCAACATCGTCTCAAACCGGCTTACTAAGGGCTTTCACAAGAGCAATTACCATCTTTCCATGATAACAGCCCTGTCAAATTCCTTTTCTACACAATTTTTTCCAAGCCTTCGCTCTCACCTCGAACCAAGTAAAATCCTTCCAACAGATTAGCCACTGGGTTTATCCAATCTTAAGCTCTCACCCACGTGTATCTTTGACACCTTTTTATAATATGCATATGTTAGTACCTACTATTAATTATTTACAAATTGATAGATTTATCTCTTGCTATCTACGGATTGGCCTGTCAACTAGTCCGTACTGTGGCATCTCTGTGTAGAGCTTTAATTGGAAACACCTTTCGCCTCATAGTCATCCACACGCCTTTCTTATTGTCAGGTGAAAATATACCTTTGATCACTCACTCGCCTTTTACAACAAATGAAGCGACTAACCTTCACCCTTCCTAGATTCCTATGGCGTATGGCTTACAGAGCAAGAATTTTAGAGTGATACGGTACTCGGAAGGAAATGCCCATTCAGTATTATCACTTTCTCGGGCTGTGAAATCCAAGCCATAACAGATCAGATGGACTGCCATTACATAGGTGTCAGTAGCTTGTCTCCAGTCCTTTAATAGTTGCCCTGTCAATTTATCAGCTTATTTATCCTAGCTCAGCATAGTATTCTTCTCTTCACACAGAATTCTAGAAACAAAACCTGTTTAGCAAGCCTACTTTAATGATCAAAAGCAACAGACATGCAATGATTATGACATAAGCCACTGTTTGGATAAAATGATGCAAAGCAGCTGCCTATACCATTTGCATTCAAGTCCAAATATATGAACGCGGATACATATCACAGATATTTATGCATGTAGGCACGTGGGCATTCATGTACGTATTTATACACGACCATATGAATTACCTCCCAGCATGAAAGTTCTCAACTCCAAGGTCCTCATCCCAAAGGAAAATGTAAGCATACTCTGAGATGACATCTGGATGCAAGAATCTCTTGGCAAACCACCTAAGTTGTCCAACACAGCATATCAGGTTAATAGGCCAACTAAATGCATTTGAAACTCTAGAAAGGGACTACTGTGTACCACTTTGTCTGATTGAGAGCAGAAACATGTATGGCACGACTACTCCATTCTAAGTCCCTCCACTCATCCACAATGCCATCATAATGAAAAAGCATAATGACAAAATCAGTTGATGGAAACTGCAAGATCCGATAGTATGAAGGATCAAATACCCTGATGGGAAGAGATTTAATTAAAACTGTGACTAGTAAGAAATCGGCTTCTCACCTTCTTTACAATTTCATTCACGTTTCCTTTTTGCTTTTTTCCAACTGCCATTGCCAGCAAGCTCATTGGTGATTTTTTATTCTAGTTAAGAAACAAAAAAAGATAAAAACAACTCAGAAAAATTGGTACATCAAAAGGATTATATAAACAGAGACATTGCATGCATCTCTTGGTGTGATTGTTTACGTGAATACAATCAATCTAAGTTGATTAGAAAAGAAAGAATGCAGCACCGTGCATGCTATAAGTAACTTTGAAAAGATTATCATATCTCTTTGCAGGAGTCTCTGACGGCTTGTGATCTTTTTAAATTAGGTTGTGGCATGGAACTTCCACATAGAAATATTGCTCCACGTTCAAAAGAGAGAGTAGTTTTAGAACTTCTAACATTACGTAAAAGTCATGGCATATCGGCTTGAATTGCCTGAAGCAATAGTTCCTAGTGCACATGGATTTGCCCTTTACCCCTCCTCTGGGGCCGTTTTAATACACTTGTAGTAATACAAGATAGCCTTGGAAATATTAGTCACACAAGCACTAAATTTTGATGCAGTAGATACTCCTGCAGAGCGACATGCCATTGTTAACTAAATAGTAGATAAAAGACTGAAGATCAAAATGCATGCGTACAACTTTCATGAGGAAAACTGCAAGTGGTCGATGAGTAAAAGGTGATAACGCATGCTTGCAAGGAATTAAATTGAGTGTGATGAGAATGAATTTTTGCGTACTCCTTTGAACGGGGGGCCCCATAACGGATACATTTCCAAGTTAGAAGTTCTGGAAACAATGCCTTTAGGCAGTGCCTCACTTCCATCAGGCCTGCATTGACCCTAAATCATAGAACATTGTAACAGAATCTGAATACTAGATTTTTAGTACCACAATTTAGCAAAGACACGATGTGACAAAAGGAGGAAAAGGAGAAATAAATAGAGAATCTTCAGGGTTAGCTTGAATACTTTCAACAAACCTTACACATCGTAGATCTCATATCCTGCACAGTGTCAATTGTGCGCCATAATGGACATTTCTGAACCTAGAAATCCCGGAAGTACTCCACATGTATTAGTGTTCCTTAAGAGTTAAAAGACTATTAAACTGCAAGAACTGTGGGATTGGGAGGATGTTACAATGCTTATATACAGATTCAGCATTCAATCTGAGGTTTATCATACCTAGATGTACTATTGAGATTAGTTCTGCCTTTCTATATCTACAAGAAAAGTTTCAGTTTTGGAGGTACGGTATGTACTAGAGGATTTACTGATGTTATCCTATTTGAAACTTGTTTATATTGACATGTACTTGCAATTCCTTGCTGATGGTCCTCAGATACCACTATCTGATCTCCTCTGACTGATGTAGGAAGCAGCAACAATCTGGATCTCAGGTTCCAAGGTCTTGGTCTGCAGGGAGGATGTAGCCCTTGTCCAATCTCCAAGATAGTCAATTTACCACTTTGATTTTAGGGGAAGAGATATCTTGCCATTATTATACAACATAATTTTTCAGTTTCCAGCGAAATTCAGTACATACATTGAGAACTGGGAGCTCTATGGTAACTGGCAATGCCCTGAGTCTATACTGCACTAGCAATGTAGAGATATCTGTTGGTTGTTTGCCTGAGGTATGCCCCTTATAAGTGTATGCTTGTTTTGATATTCAATGAAAATGGACTTTCACCAGAAAACAAAAAGGATTTGATACAGACATTGACCACCTATTTTTCTGAAATTTTACTCTCCGCCACTGTTGGTCAATTTAGTGAAATCCTTGACGCAGTGATGTATATGATTTATTTCTCCCATATCGGTAATTCCTGTGGTTCTATAATAATGTTACTATTGCTTCTGCTCAGATTTTGGCCCTGGATGTCCTTGTTTTGGCTTTTCAGTTCAGTCTTACTCAGATATGTTGAGCTTAAAATAAAAGAAGAGTAGTTCAAATTACAGTCCATTCTCTTATGGCAAATTCTCATAACTATGCCGTAACAACGGGAGCTAAGAAAATTATGTACCTTTTTGTAGTCTACAACTATGAAGGCACTAGCAAAAAAGAAGGTTGCAGAAACCAAAATTGCTAAAGGAAGTGGACCACAAAGCAACGCTCTTTGCCTCTTCGGTGTCAAATGCGTCTGACATACAAGACACAGGTCAGCAGAAATCCACAGGTTAGAAGACCTTAGCCAGCTATGTGAAGCATAGTCATGCAACCAATTCATCAAAACATGTCTAGAGACCGATGATAACCATGATGGATTGACTAAATTGCAAGCTTAATTAGATAGTTCATGCAGCACAACAGCTCCCCCACAGGTGAGGACAACCAGATAATAGAAGCTAAGCATTAAGCTTGCACTTTGTTCCCAACCAATTCTGGTCGCACCCAAAGGCCCACTGGGGTCCCATTTTGCATGACACATCCGCACAAGTAACAGTCATTTTCAACGCTCACAACCGGTCAAAGCTTGCACGCTCAAGTCACGTGCACTTCTCACTTTCGTTACATGACTTTATCACCAAGAAACTCATCCTTGCGCGATGCCTCATGACGTCGCGACCATCGCATGTCGTACATCGCTCGTCGGCGCACCATGGCACTTGCCCAAGGAGGTTGGCCTTGGCCTCCCCCTTGGGGTCGGCCTCGGCCTTGGCCTTCCCCTTGGGGTCGGCCTCGGCCTTGGCCTTCCCCTTGGGGTAGGCCTCGGCCTCCCCTTGAGGTTGGCCTTAGCCTTCCCCCAAGGGTTGGCCCTTGGCCTCCATACTTAGCATTTTCACTTCTCTTCAAGGGACCATGCATCAACCTCGCGACGTCCGTCGTGGATCAACCTCGCGACGTCCGTCGTGCATCAACCTCGCGACGTCCGTCGTGCATCAACCTTATGGACGTTCTTCCATCAACCTCGCGACGTCCGTCGTGCATCACCTTACGGACGTCGTGCATCAACCTCGCGACGTCCGTCGTGGATCAACCTCGCGACGTCCGTCGTGCATCAACCTCCCAACGTCCGTCATGCATCAACTCTGCGACCCCCGTCGCCCGGACACAACTCCGCGACCCCGTCACCCGGACACAACTCCGCGACCCCCGTCGCCGGCGTCCGGGCACCGCACTTCAACACTCCGCCGCGCCCATGTGCCGCGCCACTGATACAGTCGCGCCCCCTGGCTCCCTGTCACACTACAGTGCCCTTGGCACGTTACTCCGCCGCGCCCATGCGCCGCGCCACTGATACAGTCGCGCCCCCTGGCTCCCTGTCACACTACAGTGCCCTTGGCACCTTACTCACTCCGCCGCGCCATGCGCCGCGCCACTGATACAATCGCGCCCCTGGCTCCCTGTCACACTACAGTGCCCTTGGCACTTTACTCCGCCACGCCCATGCGCCGCGCCACTAACACAGTCGTGCCCCTTGGCTCTCTGTCACACTACCATGCTCTTTGCATCGGTCCATCCTTTCACCACACCATGCGCACTTTGCCTTGGTCGTGGAACATGCTTCGACCCACTCTCCGGAGTGTGCAACATCATGCGGGGATAGGCGACTCCTCCGGGACACTATCTCCGTCAGAGAGCTCTTCAACTCCCCTTCCGCCAGGTAGACGGCTCATCCGGGATGCTACCTCGGCCGGCCAGGTAGACGGCTCCTCCGGGATGCTACCTCAGCCTGCGGAATAGGCGACTCCTCCGGGACACTATCTCCGTCAGGGAGCTCTTCAACTCCCCTTCCGCCAGGTAGACGGCTCCTCCGGGATGCTACCTGGCCCGTCGGGTAGACAGCTCCTCCGGGATGCTACCTTGACGCGCTCCGAGTGCTCCGGCACAAGGACTCACCCGCGGGATAGGCGACTCCTCCGGGACACTATCTCCGCCAGGGTGTCTTCGTGACTGGCCTACGTGCTCCGGCACTGGGGGCTTGCGTCGGCACCCCTATGGACTATGACCCCCGGGTCACTCCGAGACGGGAGCAGGTCTTCGGAGGGCATCGCGCCTAGTCCGCCTGGCAGTTGGGCGTCGGGTCTTCCCCACCACTGCCAGGCCTGTGGGACTCTGCAAGGGCTTGGATTGGTGGCTAGATCAAGGGGGTTCTCTGGCCACACCGACGCTGTGGGAGCCAGTCTTTCCAGACAGACAGAGCAACGTTGTGAGGGAGCAGGCCGGGTGAATATGCGATTCGACAGTCAGTGGAACACTGGCACCAGTGGACCCCCCGGTGACGTGTCACTCCCGGGGAGTGCCACGTGTCGCGTGATGACATCATCATCTCAACCTCTATAAATAGAGGTCTTGAGAATTCATTTGGGGGGAGGAGATTTTTAGATTCTCAGAATTCTCTCACTTTCACTTTCTCACTCTAGAATCCTAGAGAGAGAAACATATAGGACCCTGACTCTGGACCCAAGTATCGGACTGTGACTGTCGTCGTGTATTCATCCTACGCCTTCGCCCTCGCAGCACTGCCACCCTCAAGCTCTGTCTGGGAAGCCCTTGGTCTCTGCCCTTGCTCCGCCCTTGCTGTGTCTCACATCATCACACTTGGCATCCGAGTCGGACTGTATTCCTTGTGGCACCTCCACGTCGACTGCGAACCCACTTTCCTTGGCATCACACTTGATACTACCATTACAAGAGACAGTTTATGCATTCAAGACACTAACGTTTCCGTGGTACAAATCAGGCAACCATGGAATACGGATTCCGCTAAAATGGGCAAGCATTAACGGTGAATAACAACACGTAAACAAATGGATTTGCCATGTGAGCTTTTGGAGCATAAATAAGATGAATATTTCCCACAAATGGCACCGAAGGTTAAACATGCATCTGGGTTCCAATCAAAGGACTAATTATGATGGTAAGTTGATACACACTTCATCATACACTGCCTGAAGAATGATGAGATACAAGCATGGAGGACTTACAGGATTCGACATGAAAATTTTCTGTTCCAAGAGAGAGAGCAAAGAGAAGTGTGTACATATTTTGGAATATAATAGAGATACTAGGGAATGTATCTGTGTACAGATGCAGCAGAGTAGTCGACAATGACTTTGCTTACAACTTCAAAAAAGGTGCGAGGAAGGCTGAAAGGAAATCCATTTATATTGCAGATTGAACTAACTTCGAGGGAAAATCTTTGGTTACTATTCAGGTCGTTGGAACATCTTTATAGCGATAATTAATTATAATTAAATATTTTTAATAATTTTTATTTAATAATTCTATAAAAGAAAAATATTGTGAATAATTATTACTAAAAATAATGCATTAAAAGAATTTAGCTACGTACAGAATTGTGGGTATCTTCCTACAATTCGATTAGCAGCAAAATAATTTATAATTTTAAGGAGCCTATTTCTGCGGTCCATTATCGGTGCAATCCTCGGGTAAACTTTTGAACTAATGATCGATAAATATTATCCCTTGCAAATATTTTTTGCAAATTTTTTTAGTTACTATATATATATATATATATATATATATATATATACTTTTCGTACAGCCTGAAGCCAATGTTTTTCCTTGGTAAAGTCACCAAGCTAGCACCAGTTGTACCGTACCACTCTTTAGATCTGGTCAACTCTAGATGGATGGGCGACCGACCACCGACGGCCAAAGAAGTGAGTGTGCAAAGTGCAATAACACCAAACTGTGCATTGTACCTCCAATAAGTCTAAGATTTAACTGCAGTTTCTTACGACTTCAGTTACTTTTAAACGATTTCTTTGTAAGCAAGGATCTTCATCATTGATTTATGGTTAGATAACATTGTTAAAAAAAAAAAAAGAAGAAGAAGATTTAACGTCAATTATGGACAGTCTAAGCAATCAAGAATTCTTAATTTATTTAAAATTCACATGACATTTCAACTGACATTTCTTGACCATGTGAAGGATATGTAAAAAGCGTACAAACCAAAATAATTAATGGAATTCCCTTTTTTTTTTCAAGTCAAACGGGGTAGAAAACGAGGGGTAAGGCCCATGTTGTTTCTCAGCTCCAATTCTACTTGCTCGACATTTACAAAACTATGTGTTGATATTGTCTTAGAGTTGGATGCATTTCCACCAATGTCGATGTCACATCAAAATTCTTTTCATGGGCATTTAACGTCGACTACATATTGTCTTAGAATTGGATGCATTTAACGCAGGTGAATAAAGATATTGGCCCTTTTATGGGACCCCAAGTATTCGCCATTGGGTTTGGGTGTAAAATGACAAAGCCAATGGGCTCTAATTTTTCGTAATCCAAAGGCAAATGCTAATAAGACCATCATTTTTTCTTTCAGTTGAAATACCTTGACATGTCTCAAAAGTTATTATATTTTTTTTGGCATAGAGTAAACGCAATATGTAGTCGACGTCGTCTAAGTAACTTTTGATTGATAACAGGGATATTGGTATACTGTCGTCTTTGTTCGTTCTGAATCTAAAATGTGAAACTGAAATTAGGTGGCACGGAAAGTCAACTCCTTGACTTACAGGGTTGAATGTGCATATTTACACTTTGCGGTGCTACCTTGTGACAAAGCTCTTACATGACTAGGTCAACCTTTATAGTAACCTGCTAGTGAAACAATCGAGTTAAGCTGGAATGCAGGCCTTCATTTAAACGTACAAACCTGTCAGTTTTCCCAGCTTCACAGCCCAATATTTTTGATTGGCGACATCGTAAAGATCAAAGATGTTGTCAAGTGCCTGGATGAATTGGGAGTTAACCTTGAGATGAACATTTGCAGCTCTTTCTAAAAAAGTAAAGGAGGGGGAGTCACTTGGCTTACACTGAAGGCAGTATTCTGCCCCCTTCAACCTCCATCCAAATTCTGAGTACAAGAGGAACTCGATACCTCTTTTGTAAGACATTAAGAGACTTTGCTGGTGCTTTGAGTTATGCATTGATATTGACATAGTCATCAGAGGAGATCGATTCCAGGTCGCCTTGATTAACAAATTGGTCCAGATGATTACTGAACTTCACTTAGAAAGCTGTTAATGTGGGATTCAAATGCACTTTTAAAACATTTTTTTGACGAAGCTTACTTCTAAACCACACCCCTCCCCAGTTCCCAGTTAAGTTCTTGTTCAAGGCATTGACTTGTAGATCATCTCTCTCTCTCCCCTCCCTCTTGACTTGAGTAATCATTTACTTTGTTGTAGTACTTGAAAATTTTGGGAGCAAGCATTAACAAAAGTAAGGAATGTGATAACTTAATAAGTTCTGGATTTCAAGTAGTTTTCCTATTTTCCGGAAGAAACTTTCAAGTCTGGAGGATTATTTTGACTGTTGCACCATGATTTGAATTCGATTGAGGAGGCAGCATTAGAAAACAATAGCATGCAATAGCTATACGAGCCAAGTGTGCCATGTGCATGTTGTAGACAAAAGTTTGACTTAAGGCTTTGTTTAGACTTCATTCTAACTACAAATACCTCATTTTTGCTTCTTAACATAACTTAATCGTAGTTTTGCAAAGATCGAGTTGCGTCCTAGCATCTTCTTAACCAACTAGTTAGTGATGTTCATCTTAAGTCAAATTCAACATATATAAGAAGAGTTTGAGGCTAACATGCTGACTAAATTAACAAGCACCCAACCATTTGCACTGCAACAATGGAGATAAGGAAAAACAAACGGATGACCCTTACATTTCTAGTAGTCTTTAGCCTAGTAAGTTCATTGCGTGCACTACATGATCCATCTCACAAAGAAAGTGTCAGCATAGGAAACGAGATTCCAGTTGGAGTGATCCTTGATATGGGGTCATTCGTGGGAAGACTGCCCACTGCTGCATTACCATGGCAATTTCCGACTTCTATCCTCTCAATAGTCACTACAAAACAAGGATATTTCTTCACGTAAAGGACTCCAAGGGAGAACCTCTACGTGCTCTATCAAATGGTGAATTGTTAGTTTTAACATTACTTTTTTGGGTCATTTTCAGGTGATTTTGCTTTTAGAAAATTTTTCTTCAAATGTAGAGAAGTGCAGTTGAACACAAAACTCACATTTGGGCTTCTCAAACGCAAACTATAACTTATTGCCGAGTTTTTGCAGCCTGCAGTTAGGCTTCAGTTCTCCTTCTATTAGTCATGCTTAGCATTTCAGTATCTGCAACAGTGAATATTACTATCCTTCATATTGCTGAATGCAGCTCTTGATCTTCAGGAAAACAACGAGGTCCAAGCCATCATTGGCCCAGAAACGTCATTAGAAGCAAAGTTGCTGGCCATACTAGGGGACAAAGCTAAACTTCCTATTATTTCTTTGGCTGCAAATCCATCATCCATCCCTGGACATCCGTACTTTGTCCAAATTATGCAAGATGAAACCACTCAATTTAAAGCCATTGCAGAGGTTATACAGTCATTTCAGTGGAAGGATGTGGTCCATATTAATGACGATAGTGATTATGAAAGAGAAGCAGTTCCAAAATTGGTTGATTCCTTCGAAGACAGAAGCATCCGCGTTTCCTATAGGAGTGCCATTTCTCCATAGGGGGTGGTTGGTTGGTCAAATTCTTGAAGAGCTCCATAGATTAATGATTATGAAAACAACAGTTGTTTGTCCTGCATGTTTCACCTTCTCTTGCATCTAGCATTTTTCAAAACGCCAGGATGTTAGGAATGCTGAGTGAAGGATACGCCTGGATTGTAACCGATAAGACAATGAACATATTGCACTCCCTGGACAGTGAAGTCGTCAAATCAATGGACGGGGTATTGGGGTGTAAGTCTCATATTCCAGCATCAAATGAGCTTCATGATCTCACTTTGAGATGGAGGAGGCAATATCATGCTACCCACCGTGGAAGCGAGAGACCTGAATATATACGGTCTATGGACGTATGATGGAATTTACGCATTGGCAAAAGCTGTTGAAATGGTAGGGGTTGAAATACCTCAAGCTAGAGAACGTAGCGCGAGATTGAACTTAACGGATTTCAATGACATTGGAGTCTCACAGATTGCAGAAGTTCTTCTGAATGAGCTATCACAAACTATATTCAGGGGCTTAAGTGGTGAGTTTCAACTTGCGAAGGGGAAACTCATTTCTAATCCGTTTGAAATAGTGAATGTGATAGGCACAGGGGAGAGAAGGGTTGGGTTTTGGACACCCAGCAATGGAATTACCAAGGAATTAATCCGATATCTTCCCTAAGTGGTCTTGAAGTCATTATCTGGCCAGGAGGATCTACAACTACTCCAAAAGGTTGGATGGTGAGAATGAGTGGTAAGAAGCTTCGAATAGTTATTCCAAAGAAAAGGGGGTTCAAGCAACTTATTGACTATCAGCGTGATCCTCAAACCAATGTCACAACTGCCACTGGATTTTGTGTAGATGTGCTCAATGCTGCCATTGAAGCCTTACCTTATGATGTGCCGTACGAGTTTATCCCTTTCGTGGATGCCAATGGACAAACGTCAGGGACCTACAATGATCTTGTATATCAGGTTTATCTTCAGGTACATTTATTTCTGTTAAATTAGGAAATGGATTCCAGAATATACTTAGCGAGTTAAAGTACTTACAAATGCGCCTAAATTTGGACAAGGGAAGAAAGTGATGTAAGTCAGAGAAGAGTACTAATATGTACATGCTAGAATCCTTAAGTACTGTGACTTCTCTGTTGCAGCACTTTGTTCTTGTGTTCTGCACTTAAATGTTAGCACGGTGTGTACATTTAGACATGTTTAGGCAAACGTTAATATTTTGGAAGCACTTTAATTTACTGTATGTTGCATGGTGGATGTGAAATAGAATTATGATGCTGTTGTGGCCGATGTGACGATCAACGCCAATAGGTCTCTGTATGTTGACTTTACATTGCCTTTCACGGACTTGGGAGTTAGAACAATAGCAAAAATTGATAGCAGGAGGAACATGTGGTTCTTCTTAGAGCCACTCGATACCAAGCTTTGGCTGGTTAGTGCTGGTTCTTTCATCCTAACGGGCTTCGTTGTTTGGGTTATTGAACACCCTACAAATGAAGATTTCCAAGGTTCACCAGTTCAGCAAGTTGGAACTGTCTTGTGGTTCACCAACTCTCTCTCTCTCTCTCTCTCTCTCTCTCTCTCTCTCTCTCTCTCTCTCACACACACACACACACACACACACACAGATACAAACACCCCTTGATGGAGATGGCCAGGTCTGCAGCCAACATTGATATGCAGGTCTGATGCTGACGGTACGCTCTGGGCATGCAGCTAAGTGCTTGGCCTACGCTTCCTTAAATGAAAAAGGAAACAAATTTGTTCAAAAGAGTTCAAAGATAGTAACTTGGAGTAACATTTGGTGTTGGATTTTGCAGGGGAAAATTTGTCAAGCAATTGGTCAAAATTTATGGTGATTGTTTGGCTGTTCGCTGTTCTCATGCTAACATCCAGTTACACTGCAACTTTGAGTTCTTTGTTGACGGTTCAGCAAATTCAATCAGCATCAGGGAGGGATAACATAGGGTACCAAGGCGGCTCATTTATGCAAGGAAATATTGTCAGCAACTTGAACTTTAAGGACGTTAGGCGTAGGCTGTACTTCAACATTGATGAATATGCTGAAGCTTTATCAGAAGGTAGTAAGAATGGTGGTGTTGCTGCTATTGTTGACGAAATCCCTCACATCAAGAGCTTCCTTGCCAAGTACTCTCCTAATTACGCCATGATTGCTTCTGAATCCACCACCAGCGGGTTTGGCTTTGTAAGTATTCCATTTCTCACGCAAAAGTAGCCTCGCGACCTCTGATCTGGCCATTTCGTTGCAATTCTATTCCATTACAAACAATATATGGCTGCTAACATCTTTAATACTATGACAATCGTCATAACAGGGTTAGGCTTTTCTTTTTCTTACCTTAATGGATTCAAATGATCTTTGTGATACTAGAACGTCACAGATTCACTTAACATTCACATATCTTAATTCCACATGTACGTAACAGTCCAGATAATTTCGTACTTTTACAGGTCTTCGGAAAAGGATCACCACTGGTGCACGATATGTCTAGGGAAATTGCCAAACTAAGAGAAGCAGGAAAACTGATACTGATGGAACAGGCTTCCTTCAAAAGTGTACATAAAATTATGCCGCTGGAGTCTGTGATCACTAGCCCAATCACTCTGGACTTTGACAGTCTTCGTGGTTTATTTCTGATCAGTTTCGTCTCTTCGGTCACGAATTTTTTCATATTCTTGGTTTTCTTTATTAGAGCAAGGTTGAATGTCAAAGATTTCATCCTTAGAATTCTGGCTGGGGGAGGATTGCTGCCCATAATGTACTTCTCCACCACAAATGGTAGTACGGTTCAAGAAATCAATGCAGGTCAAGGGGTGTCAAGTGGTGGTGCTTTTTTTTTCTTCTTCTTTACAAGTACAAAATGCAATCTGGAATTTTAGCAATTCTGCTACGCTATAATTCAACATCAAATACAGAAAATATTCTTACGACTTACAAGTGCAATCAAGTTTATCATACTGAAATTAAGGAACTCGACAGCGAGTCCTTCGGAATCAAAGAAGTAATTTTTTGCCAAAACTGAATAATCAATGTCTGAACGGTAATGCGGAATTATTCCGTTCTCTTCAAATTACATGGTTGATTTCGACTTAAATTCCTACTCTTTTGTTACTTAAGTGATGAATAGCGTAATATATTAAAACATCTATCTTTTCTCGTTTAAATAGCATAAAATTTAGTAAAAAGGGGGTGCAAAATTCTGGGAGGGCGCATAAAGTGAAACAAAAAAAAAACGCATGAGTTTCAAATTGAGGGATCGCAGATGTGATCCCGAGATTAAAGCATGAGTTCATTCTTGAAGTTCAGAATTAGTAAATGCTGAATGGTCCTCAGAATCAAACCAACTGTGGAATCACCTTAACCCCTGAGTCTTTTTTTTTCTTCTTCTTGGAAAGGTCTGATCTTGACAAGAATGTTGTTTTATTTTTGTTAACTCGTTCATTTGTTCACTCAATTATTTGAGAATTTTTCTGCTTTCTAGAAGCTTAAGGATTTAATTCTGAGGGGATTTTTTGGAATTTTAGGATTTATGTACTTCTTGGGTGGAGCTGTTGTGTTTTTACATCGTTTTAAACCACAGCCAAACCTCACAGGAGGTGAACCAGGAAAATAGGATTGTTGTGTACTAAACTTTTCGTTTGACAAAATTTTTTTTTTGGTTTTCAGTTTTTAAAGAGCAGCTTAAATTTTTTTTTTTATAAAAACAAGTGGGTGTTTGATAACCCCTTTTTTTTTTGAGATTTTTTTTTTTGGTGTTTGGTAACCCTTTTTATTTGGACTTTTTTTTTTGGTGGTTTGCGGTGGCGGTGGTGGGGCGTAGCGGTGGTTGACGGTGGTGGTGGTGGCCGACGGCCGGAGGTGGCTGCCGGCAGTCACCGGCGGTGGTGGCCGGCGGCCGGAGGTGGTTGTCGGCAGTCTCCGGCGATGGTCGCCGGCGGCCGGCAGTCTCCGGCGGTGGTCGCCGGCGGCCGGAGGTGGCTGCCGGCGGTGGGAGGGTGGTGGTGGTAGTCGAAAAAAAAAAACCAAAAGTGAAAAAAAAAACCAGTTTTTGGAGTTTTTTTTTTACTCTGCAGTTTAAAAACTGATTTTTTAAATTGAAAAAAAAATGGTTACCAAACGCTCTTTTTTTTCAGTTTTTAAAACTGAAAAAAAAAGAGGGAAAAAAATTTTGTCAAACGAGGCCTAAATTATAGAAAGTGGTAATCCTAAGAAATCACCATTGCACTGCGGTAGTAAAAAAAAAAAGGAAAAAATTATCTGAAAAGTAATTTGTTTACGTGCGGGTCTATCTGAAAAAAAATCGGATACTATTTACGTGTGCCCGTTCGAATAATACCTGTGCCTGGCGAGTCGATCTATTTATCAAGTCTAGGATATAAACTATAAACTATAAAAGCTCAACCCTAACTTCTACCCCTACTCTTAAGGTCCACTTCACAAGCTGATATTATGGACTACAAATGACAATTACTTTTACCGAACAAATCCTCTATTGGCTTACGCTCTCAGCCATTCAACTTCCAGCCCATATCTGACAATTACAGTAATTTCTCCTCTGCTCTCAATTAAGAAGCTTGACAATTCATCACACGGAAAACCAAAAATTCGTGGTGATGCCAGTCAGAAAGGGAGATGGAACTCTAATAAATGTTTATTGGCCAATTCAATTTCCCTTTCCAGAATCCTTGATTTTTCTACCTTCTGTTTTTTCTTGTTTGAAAGGTTCAAATCTGTAAACTGGAATTTTGGTTCATCTTCTTCTAAGTTCGTGTGTCCAAATAAAATTAAAATCTCCTCCCTCGAGTGACTTTTATGCAAACTGGTTTCTGTCTTGCTCATTGTTCCGACTTTGAAGGAATTGACAAAGGGACAAACCTTGGTGTCTAAAATTCCAATTCAGGGAGGGAAGCAACTTGTCCACTAAATGACGAAAGGGCAACTATGATCCTGTCCAAAAGCCCCATAACTGTGGATTTAATTTATCCATTGCCCTGTCAAAATGGTAGCCACAGATCTCACTGACTCGTCGCAATGTGTGCTTAACCATGCATGTGTGACCTGTATGCATAGAGGTGTTTCGTCACTTCTTCATGAAACTGGACCATAACGAAGTGTTGCTCATGTTGCCTGTACGCGGATTTCTTCCCTACTTTTCAGCCTGGAGCAAGAATTGCCCGTTCAAAGTCGTACTATCACCCCCGTTTGGCTGGATTTATGATTCTCGATAGTCAACTCGTGTAGCAAACTTCTTCCTTTTATCTGTTTCATTTCGAGTATTGATCGAGTGGCAAAACAAACAAGAAAAACTGAAAGAAACATTGAACATTCTTGTATACTTGGAACATTCAAACATAACTAGACGCACGAGAAGAGACTAGCAAAATTGCTAGTGCCTTTCTTGGCTATTTATACATCTCCACACAACTCTTATCATTATCCCCAAAAGCATCATATACATACGGGCTTCTCTCCCTCTCTTTCGCTGTCTAAGCAACACATAATAACTCCACCGAGACGAAAACAATCAATCATGGAAGGGTAATCTCTCTTTCTTTCATTATGTATCTACACATGGTGTATACGTATAATCTTCGTTAGAGTATCTTTTTGAATGATATGAATCTGACTGAAACTAGGTTCTTCTTCTTCTTCGTAATGAAAGTACAACAAAAAATTGTGTAAATGCATACGCTCTCGCAGTCTAAATGTCTCCATTTTTTGGCAGAAGCGATTACCAAGAACTAACCGGAAGATCAACAGCCCCAACTAAACAACTATCTTCCACTTCGTCCTCAAAGTGGGCCGAAAAAACAAGCGTACGCATAACAGCCGTCGACGCCATCGCGAACGTGAATGCGCTCTTCACGGTCGCCATCTTCATCGGACTCTCCGTCGGCACGCCGGATACAAGCAGCTCCAACAGCTGCGTGGCGAGCGCCACTGACATGAGGAGGCTATTTGTGTACGAGGTGGTCTCGTTCAGCTTCTTTCTGTTCTCGTCGCTCACCGCGCAGGGTCTCAAACTGGCACTCAATCTCTTGAACAGCAATCTTCTGACCGACGCCAGCAAGGCCAGCATACACCTTTACGTCCTGAAGGCCGGGATCGTCGCCTCGGCCTTCGGGTCCGTGATGGCGTGCTTCTTCTTGTTGATGTCCATGACTCTTGTCGTGCAGGTCAAGTTGGGAACTTTGTCTTGTGGGGGGGATACCCTTTACTCAATCTTGTCGTTGATAGTCCTGGTGGGCTTTGGCTTGGTGGCGTATGTGGTCACCCTTTTCTATGGCCTTGCAGTTGCTCAGGCATCCTGAACTTGGCCATGGCGGATGCTTGGATAGAACTTACGGTGGCAGCTCCCAGATCAAATTGTGATGGAAACGAAATGCATAACTAAATGACCATACAGAAACACTTGCCTAGAGACTACCGTAGTAGTGTACTACATATGTTATTTTCCCTTTCTTCTTGTTATGTTCAAGCTTCATCAGTGCTTTGTACAACGAACTTTATGCGAGTTTTATTTTTTTTGATAAAGGTCCTTATATATATATATATATATATGTATGTATATATATATATAGGGAGCTGATTCATTGATAGCGCTATCAAACTGAGTTAAGTTGCTAGCGCGATCTGACCGTCCACGCGCGATTTGTGGGCGGTTCAGATCTTTTTTGCCTTTTGTTTAAGTCCGTCCGCTACATTATGTAGCGGACCATTTTTTTACAATACTGCCCCTCAACCCATTGGTCCGCTACATAATGTAGCGGATTACAATTGTAAAAGAAAAACAAAACCCTTCACTCTTTCATCATTCTCTTTTCTCTCTGGTTCCAATAGGCGATAGCACTATCGCCGCTTGCCAATCAAGGACGACGCCGGGGTAGCCACTACCTTCTTCCACCACCGGGGGTCTTCAATCTTCTTTCGCACCGCTGCAGATTGCCGCCGGAGTGGTCATCGGTTGAACCGTCGCCTCCAACTACCAGATCTGCAGCCGAAGTGGTCACCGTAGATTTCAAGTTTTTCGGTGTCGTGGTGCTGCTGCGAGATGGGGACAAAGCACGTTCAGGCTGATGAGCTAAATCAATGGGTCAAGAACCGTCGCCTCCAACCACCAGATCTGCAGCCGAAGTGGTCACCGCAGATTTCAAGTTTTTCGGTGTCGTGGTGGTGCTACGAGATGGGGACAAAGCACGTTCAGGCTGAGGAGCTAAATCAATGGGTCAAGAGGGCCAGGCCAAATCGGTGTCGTGGTGGTGGTGCTGCAAGATGGTGCTGCAAGATGGTGGTGCTGCGAGGTGGTGCTGCGGTGGTGTTTCTTGTTGCTTTTGATTGTTTGGTCTTTTGCCTTGGTTGTATCATTAGTGTGAGGACTGCTTTTTATTGTTTGGTATTTGATCGTGAGACTGCCTGTTGCACGTCTGATGGCACCTTGCTCCGGCGGAGCTACTCTGCCTTCTTCCGTTGAGACAAAGGAGAGGTAGTTGAGAGAAAGGACAGAGAAAGGATAACGAGAGAAATGACAGAGAGAAAAAAAAAAAAGCACAACCTGCCTACTTGTCCGCTACATAATGTAGCGGACGGAGAAAGCATAATGAGAGAAAGGACAGAGAAAAAAAGCACAGCCTGCCTACTCGTCCGCTACATAATGTAGCGGACGGAGAGAAAGGACAGAGAGAAAGGACAAAAAAAACATGGCAGAAGGTGAGGGTATTTTTGTCAAAAAATGGTCCGCTACATAATGTAGCGGACGGACTTTAAAAAAAAAGCAAAAAAAAGATCTGGACCGTCCACAGATCGCGCGTGGACGGTCAGATCGCGCTAGCAACTTAACTCAGTTTGCTAGCGCTATCAATGGATTAACTCCCATATATATATATATATATATATATATAAAGCTAAAGAAAGCGCTTAAAATTGCGACACATAAGATTTTTAGAGCTCTTAAATTTTTTACAACTAAGATTTTTGGGGCAAGCTCTACTTGCCAACTCAGCTGTGAGCGTCCCGAACTTAGTTAGACGTAAAGCTTATTGATATATACCAAGAGTCCAACTTTCTAATAATTTGTTTAGGTGCCTAACTGCTATGAAAGTTGATTGCAACTGTCTCTGCATCATTGTTTCACGTCTCATATCCTTTCCCTATAACCCTCCACATCTTTTAATCATTGAGATGTGTATGAGAATCTGGTAAGCACTAGCAGCTTGGTGGCTTTTTGTAACATATTATTACATAATGGATTGCTTTTCGTATACATTATTGTTCTTAATTCTTTAAGAATTCACTTACAAGTACCATCAAATATGTGCTTCGATTGTCCTCTTTTATAAGATCAAGGGGAAAGTAGGGAATGACCCCCTCTACTTTACACGTTGTGCGATTTGCCCCCCTCCACTTCAAAATTAACCACTAAACCCCCCCACACTTACAGAAATTGGGCACCTTAGATGGAAACCGTTAAATTTAACAGCGCGTGGTCAACACGCGCGTTGACTAACGATTTTTTTTTGTAAATGACGTTTTTGCCCATTCTGTTAGGGGTAATTAACTAATGACCCCCTGTACTATAGACGGTGTGCGATTTCCCCCCCCCTACTTCAAACATAACCACTAAACCCCCCACACTTACGAAAATTGGGCACTTTAGACGGGTTCGTTATGAATATTCGTGAAATGACCAAAATACTCTTATTTCCTTACCCTATTTAAGTTTAATACCATTCTTTCAACTTCTTTTTCTCTCCTCTCAGACTTTTTACTCAATCCCACATACACACACTCCACGCACACCCAGCACGCACGCACGCACGTGCACACACACACACACATACCCTAAACCCAGACACAGACGCGTACCCACTGCAAACATACACACACGCTACTCGCATGCGACTGTGGCGGCAACGTCATCGCGAATCTGGTGCAGCCCCAGCGGCGTGTAGCCAGTCACGGTGGTCATGTGATGTTGCTTGGCGCGATGTTGTGGATTGGGGTGGAATGACGACGGAGGTTAGACCTGCGATTTGGGGACGTGGTCGTCGATCGTGGTGGCAGGGATCTGGACGGATGTGCGGCAATCAGACGCCGATAGCCTGTGTCTGTGGGGATTGATGTTACCGGTGTTGATTGAGTCGGTCGGTTGGTGGCCGATGAAGAAGCCCCACTGGCTTGCAGACGCAAGGTGGTGGGAAATGGCAGCGATGAGGCAACTCACGACGATGTGTAGCCAGACAGTATAAAGTTGGGGGAGTTAGCCAGAATGGTGGTTACTGTGACGCTGATCATGGTAGTTGTTGCACCGGTGATATACCAACGGCAATCGTGGTTCCTTTTTTTTTTTTGTAACTCCCTGGTGGTCGGAGAAAAAGACAGTGGTTGTGCTCAGTGAATCACCAATTGTAGCGGGGTTGACCAGAAGAGGAGGTGCAGATTACAGCAATCCCTTGTTTGCAATGAATCTGGTAGCGCAGAATGAGGTGGGGGACTGGTCTAACGAGTGGGGGGGTGGGGAATGAAGGGGGGGCAGGGGGGAGGGTCATGGGCAAAATTGTCATTTAAATTTAACGGTTTCCATTTAATGTGCCCAATTTCTGTAAGTGTAAGGGGGTTTAGTGGTTAATTTTGAAGTTGAGGAGGGGAAATTGCACACCGTGTATAGTACAGGGGGTCATTAACTAATAAAGAAATAAGGGTATTTTGGTCATTTCACACAATTCATAACGGACCTGTCTAAGGTGCCCAATTTCTGTAAGTGTGGGGGAGTTTAGTGGTTAATTTTGAAGTGGAGGGGGGCAAATCGCACAACGTGTAAAGTAGAGGGGGTCATTCCTTACTTTTCCCAAAGATCAAACCCATTGTTGTATGAAGAATCCTTTTTGGGTATCCCAATGAATTTCTGGCCATTCCAAAGACCACTATGCCAATATGGATTACTACCATTCCAGACTTTGATTTGCGGAAGATTTGGTGGATTGTTGCCAACTGAATAGATTATGTTGCTGCTAGAATATTGATCGGAAACCACGGCTGGGAAATGAACCTGCAAAATAGAACACGGAGTGACCACCGGGGATGTTCCGGTGGAAGCGGCTCCGATGCTAAAGTCAGAACGTCGCTATTAGGGTAGAGCTCTGAATAGCATAAAATGCACTGGGTGCTTGTGTGTGAACTTGTCTGCATACCTGAGGGTAATCCCCTTTACATAGGCATCAACTGAAGAGTCTTGGTTGATTTACATGTCTATGCAGATAATCCTTAGTCCCGATTAATTGAAATTACGTTAGGATCCTTATAGAATATGAACTCTGCCGACACGATAACCTTGAAATCCAAGATAAGGTTGACCCGAGTCAACCTTGCCACGTGTCGATATCTGGTTGGGCGGATATTTTCAGCTATATCATAATGCCCCCCACTTTTTTAGCCAAAATGCTTTGCTGAGAAAGCGTATCTCGGGTGTCTTGAGACACGCATCAAATTTTTCACGGACCTTTTCTCGCTCTTGTAAGCACAAATAATATTTTCTCCGATCTTTTTGCTGACTAAAAAGTGCCCAAAGACCAAAATAACCAATTATTTGAAATTGGCTATGTGTTGCATAAATAGCATTATGAAATTATTCAAATTCTTCTGGTATGTTTTCGAATTTTTCCTTGAATTTTCTGCTTGGACCAAGGCCTGCTCGGGAAGCAGGCTCGGACTGGCTTCTCGGGAAGCCTGCTCGGATAGTGGGCTCGGACTTGCTGTCCGGGAAGCCTACTCAGATCCGCTGTTCGGGAGGTGGGCTTGGACCAGCTGTTCGGGAAGTCTGTGCGGGCATGCTGCGCGGACGACCTTTCCTTGGACGCGGGCCTTGTGCCTGAGAGGCCCACCTGTGTTGAAGTCCAAAGCCTAAAAATAATGGAGCTTCCAGGCGCGGCTAGAGAGAATCGAACACTTGATCGCGAGGGTGTAAGATGCACGAATTACCACTGGGCTGGTAGGCCACTTGTAATTGGTTATGAGCACCAAACAGATTTACACTTACTTGGGAACTTGGAAAATCCATAAATTCTGGTCAGGAAGCCTGCTCGGGAAGTGGGCTCGGACTTGCTGTCCGGGAGGCCTGCTCGGAAAGTGGGCTCGGATATTCTGTCCGGGAGGCCTGCTCGGGAAGTGGGCTCGGACTTGCTGTCCGGGAGGCCTGCTCTGAAAGTGGGCTCGGATATTCTGTCCGGGAGGCCTGCTCGGGAAGTGGGCTCGGACTTGCTGCCTGGGAAGCCTGTGCGGACGGCCCCCCTTAGACACGGGCCTTATGGCTGAAAGGCCCACTTTATTCTTCTCTCTCTTTTTTTTTGTTCGGTCATGCTGTGCGGGCTTCGGCCTGATGGTGGTAAGACCCATTGGCTTGCTGCTCGGGAAGCAGGCTCGGACTCAGGGCTTGCGGTGCGGACCTACTGCGCGAACGGCCCAATTTCTCTGCTTGGACTTGAAGTTATGTAGTGGCCTGTTTCCTTGCAAAAATGGAAGTTTATTGACGCTGCTGGGAGGTCTTGAACTCCTGACAACGCGCACGAATGAGGCATGGCCTTCCGTTGGGCTGCTTGACCACTTTTGGCATTTCCGAGCAGAAAACTTATTTAAATTATCAGTTCAAATTTTGAAAGGACCACAACTTCTTGCTTGGACCTCCGTTGATGTGATTTTTTTTTTTTTGATTCCAAGTGCTTTCTCGAGCTCTATCCATTGAAAATCATATTTTCTTCAAAAGAGTTCGGATGCAAGCTCTACTCAAGAAAAACTCTTTGACTTCCACGCAAGAGCTTTCCTTAATCAAACTCCCTGAAGCTCTACACGTATGGTTGGCTTGCCCCAAAAAAACTTAACTCGCCTAGGCTGCTCGGGAACTCTGCACGAACGCGCCTGCTCGGGCATCCTTCTAGGATGCCAAGTGCTGGTGCAAGGTGCTTAAGCACCCTGCTCGGACACAGAGCTTGGGAGCAAGGTTCTTGAGCATCTATTCAGATGAGCTGCTCGGGAATCCTTCTAGGATGCCAAATGCTGGTGCAAGGTGCTTAAGCACCCTGCTCGGACGCTCTGCTCGGGCATTCTGCTCGGGCACCCTGCTCGGATGCTCTGCTCAGGCACTCTGCTTGGACACAGAGCTTGGGAGCAAGGTTCTTGAGCATCTATTCGGATGAGCTGCTCGGGAATCCTTCTAGGATGCTAAGTGCTGGTGCAAGGTGCTTAAGCACCCTGCTCGGACGCTCTGCTCGGATGCTCTGCTCAGGCACTCTGCTCGGACACAAAGCTTGGGAACAAGGTTCTTGAGCATCTATTCAGATGAGCTGCTCGGGCACCCTGCTCGGGAACTCTGCTCGGACACAGAGCTTGGGAGCAAGGTTCTTGAGCACCCGTTCGGACCAGCTGCTCAGACGGGTGCCAGAAACTTAAGCTCTTGAGAACCTTTATGATGTAAAATTCTAGAAAATTATCTGCTCAGGAATTCTGTTTGGATGACATCGTGCTCGGACACTCTGCAGGGCCATGCTGTTCGGGTGACGAGCTCGACCATCATCCTACCCGGGTAGATGCTAAACTTCGGGCTCTTGAGGGCACATGGGAATTCAAATGAGGCGATCTAATCGGGTGACATATTCAACTGGCATCGTGCTAGGGAAGACACCAGAGACTTAAGCTCTCAAAAAATTTTAAATATAGAATCCCATCGCCATCATTTTTCTAAGCATTTTGATGCCCCCTAGAGGGGTTTGACTTGTGTGTTTTTCACCTCTCCTTGGGAGGGTGCTTATGCAATTGTGTTTTTAAGCTTGTGCTATCCACATCTTGCATTTTGTTTTTCTTTAGCGCGAACCCTTGTCATCACCTAAGGGCTGGCAAAGAAGCCTCGCACTCACGCTTGGCTATATTTTGAATTAACAAAACAGGGTGGGACGATGATCCCCCACTTGGTTTTGCCGTTTCTCGGGCTAGAACTAAAGCTAGACCGTGTTAGGTGAGACTTGTGTCTTACCCTATCACCTTGGGTGATATTTTTGCTTGAGCAACCTTCTTAGTTTTACTTTGACACGAACCCTTATCGTCAGCTAAGGGCTGGCAAAGAAGCCTCGCACTCACGCTCGGTCATGTTTCGAATTAACAAAACAGGGTAGGGCGACGAACTCCCACTAGGTTTTGCCATTTCTCGGGCTAGAACTAAAGCTAGACCGTGTTAGGTGAGACTTGTGTCTTACCCTATCACCTTGGGTGATATTTTCACTGCCCCCTGGGGGGATGTGTTTTATGCAACTGCGTTTATGAGCTTGTGCCCATCACATCTTGCATTTTGTTTTACTTTGGCGCGAACCCTTATCGTCAGCTAAGGGTTGGCAAAGAAGCCTCGCACTCCCGCTCGGCTAGTCTTTGAATTAGCAAAGTATGGTGGGGTGACGAATTTCCACAAGGACTTTACTGTTTCACGGGTTAGAACTATAGCTAAACCGTTCTAGATAGGACTTGAGTTCTACCTTATGTACACCTCTTCTTGGGAAGAGTGTATGAGAAAGGCATTTGGGCTCTTGGGAGCCAAGTTAATCTGCAAAAATCCATAGATGAGCACCCTGCTCGGGCAAACTGCTAGGGTGACATATTCGCGCGACTCGCTCGGGCGCTTTGTTCCGATTGGCCTATATTTAGTAGTTCTTGAGAACTTAGAAACAATAAGAAGAGGTTTACTTGATCACTGCTTGAGCAAGAGTTTGCAATCATCGTAGTTATGCTCAGAAAAAGACTCCATTGCTTGGGTAAAACATTGAAAGTACAATGGTGACTAATGTCGTCCTTGTTATTTGCAACTGAATACTTGAATACTACTCTAAGAATTCGAAAAAGAATCCTAAGTCTTACTTCAGAATGGGCAAAGTCTAAGCCCTCGCCCTAAAAAAAAGAGCATATTTCTTTGGGGCAAGGTGCTACTGATAGTAGCGTCAAAGGTTCTCTTTTAGGCCATCTCGGAGGTCCTCGATGATAAAGGCTTCTTTATTTATGGCTCGACATGATGCCATGTAGCATTGTCGGGCCACTATCTGGTCGCCTTTGACTTCCCCTACTCCATGTTCTGTAGGGAACTTCATCTTCAGATGATACGTGGACACCACTGCCTATAACTGATTCAAGGCTGTTCTCCCCAGTATGGCATTGTAAGCTGAAGGAACACGAACAACCACAAAATCTAGCATCAACTTAGCTTGAGTCAGAGGGGTGCCAATGGCGACTGGTAACGCAATGATCCCTTCAACTGCAACAGGGTGATTTAAGAAGCCGTAGAGGGGTGTATCCATCTTCTGGAAGGCTTCATAAAAAAGTACCTCGGCTGAACTCCCATTATCAACTAAAATCCTTTTGACATCAAAATTACCCACTCGGAGTGTGACAACCAGCGGGTCATCATGGGGTGTTTTTATATCCCCTATCTCATCCTCTGAAAAGGAAATTGTGGGCACCAATGTCATCTTCTGTTTCTTACTTAGGGACTGGCTTGTGATGCATACTTCCCTTGTATAGGCCTTGCGACCCCGTTTAGAAGAACCTCCAGCTGCAATGCCCCCAGAGATTATGTTGATGGTGCCCGCATTCTCTTGCCTCTCTTCTCTTCCTTCTACAACCGGAGTCGCTTCTCTTCTATCATCTCTGCGTGCGATGTACTTCTTCAAGTGTCCACGCTTGATGAGGGCCTCAATTTCACGCTTAAGCAATTCGCAATTGTTGGTTGTATGGCCATGATCATTGTGGAATTGGCACCACAGACTTCTGTCCCTCTTGCCTGGGGCTGATCTCATTCTGTCTGGTCGATCTAGAATTTCATTATCTTTTATCTCGTGCAGAATCTGTGATGGTAGGGTGTTCAAAGGCGTCAAGTTCTTCATGTCGAGTGGCTCTCTGGGACACCGTTCGTCGTGCTTTGAGCGTTTAAAATTCCTTATGCCTCCAAGACTGTCCTCACGGGAACGTCTCCCCTGCTCTTGCTCATTGCCGTTTCGATGCCCCTTGTGCATTTCCAAGTATTCTTCGGCTTGGATATACTTGTTGGCCTTATCTAATAGTGCGCTCATGCTACCATAGGGACTTTTGTTGACCGCGAATGCAAATTTGAATGTAGGTTGGAGGCCGCGTAGAAAGGCCGTGTATTTTATCGACTCATCCAAATTGTCGATCTCTAACGTCGCTGCATTGAACCTCCCTAAATAATGTGACAGACATTCATTCTTTTCCTGCACCACGTTGAGAAGGCTCGCGGAGTTTTTCCTTCTAGTGCGGCTACTCACAAAATGCTTCTGGAAAATATAAGAGAGTTGAGAAAATGAGTGAATGGACCTTGGCTGCAGGGACTTGAACCACGCATGAGCAGCCTTCCTCAAGGTGTTTGGAAAGGCCCGGCACATGACAGCGTCGAAGACTTGGAGGAGTAGCATGTTCGTCTAAAATTGGTAGACGTGCTCTCCGGGGTCCCCATTCCCATCATACAAATCACATTGCGGCATCCGAAAATTCGGAGGGAGTTTTGCTTTCTCAATTGCTTTGGACAGGGGGTATCCAGAGTCTTCCCTTGGGGGAGTGAATTCCTCCGGGCGGGGCACAGAGGTGGTCTTGTGAGAATTTCGCCCTTGGGGATGCACTTTTCGTTTGAAGGCGTGAGCTCGTCCTTGGGGACAGTGCCTTTGGTCCGCGCCGCATCGATCTCGGATTTCTCCACCCATGACAGGGGGTGAATTCGTGCTGTCCTCCATTGACGTATCGCGTCGGAAGCATGAACCACTTCTGGTGACATGTTTTCCCGATTTCTTGTTCTGGCTGATAGCTAGGATCAGTCTCTGATTCATGCCTTCGACTATAGTCCGACCTTGAGGTTAGTCTAAAACGAAGGTCGCTGGGATCTAGGCGTGTCTGATTAGTTAAAACCGTCAGGGCTACCTCTTTAAGCTTTTTCTGTAAGGTAGTGACAACACCCTTAAGTTCGTGGACTTCTCTGGTCAGATCTGCGTTCGGAGTGTTAAACAGCTTTCGGGTCAGGCGATGGCGCAAGTCCCCTCTTTTTAAAAGAGGGGTCGGGGAACGATTTCCCTGGGAGCTGTCAGTCGTATTCGGGGTGACTGAGGTCACATTAATCCGGTCGTTACTGGAATGGTGTTGGTTGATGCCCTCTTCGGCGGGAGCAACTTGATCTTGCTCGCCGATTTTGGACGGAGTGACTGGCTGCAGGAGCGTCTGAAGATGATTTCCTTGCCATGTTCCCTGTCGGTCCCACGGATGGAGCCAAAATGTTGCTGCTAGAATATTGATCGGGAACCACGGCTGGGAAATGAACCTGCAAAATAGAACACGGAGTGACCACCGGGGATGTTCCGGTGGAGGCGGCTCCGATGCTAAAGTCAGAACGTCGCTATTAGGGTAGAGCTCTGAATAGCATAAAATGCACTGGGTTCTTGTGTGTGAACTTGTCTGCGTACCTGAGGGTGGTCCCCTTTACATAGGCATCAACTGAAGAGTCTTGGTTGATTTACATGTTTATGCAGATAATCCTTAGCCCCGATTAATTGAAATTACGTTAGGATCCTTATAGAATATGAACTCTGCCGACACGATAACCTTGAAATCCAAGATAAGGTTGACCCGAGTCAACCTTGCCACGTGTCGATATTTGGTTGGGCGGATATTTTCAGCTATATCAGATTCCAACAGATGGATCTGAAGGACTTTTCCACGATGTAAGTTGGGTCTTCTCATGTGTTTTTGACATGAAAATTCTCATTTTTGGTAAAAATGAATTACAAGGGTGCTAAAACTCTGCCAGAGTGTCCTTCCGTTAGACTTCTCTAGCAAGACAATGTTGGTGCTATCCAATAGCTGGGCACTTGAACTCCCTGCAGAATTCAAAACATTTGATGACCAGACGAGTTGTTGCTGTCCATCCAATACCACGAAATTGCATCTCCCGAGATTGCTAGAGTCCCAAACGTATCACTCAAAGGCTTATCTCTATTAGCTACCCATATCACGGTCTGGACAGGTATGTTGTACAAGATACCAACATAACGACTTGTGGAATTTGCAGGACCAAAAAATCCCAGCTTTAATTTTGTGCTGTTGGAGATGATAGTTTCATGGTCTTTGATGAGTTGAGTAAGGGTATCTTTGCTGCACATGCGATGGAGTTAGGTGTGACGAGGTGCAGAGCAATGCGATTGGTTTATACCTAAGTTGTAGCCAGCTTTAGGGTACCATCCCCCCCAACAATGTACGTATGGCATTCTTGGTTGAAATGTAATTATCGCAGGTTTTATTGTCTTCTTATCTATGCATCCAGGTTAGATAGTTTAACTAGGTCTAGCTCATGCATCCAGGTTAGATAGTGTAATTAGGTCTTGCATGAACTGTTCAGTGGTGGATGTACAGGAAACTAAGGGGAAGAAGGTTAAAATGTAGCTTAAACTAGGGGAAAAACAAGAATTGTGGAGTCACTTTTAGTTTCTATGTTGGATATAAGTGGAAGTGTGTTATGAGTTTGATTAAATATTTTCCATGACGGGTCATAGAACTTAAAATTATTAAAAAAAAATTGTTTTTTTTGGCTATGTACAAAAGATCGTTTTGAAGCAAAGTGTTACCACATTTATTGGGAAAAATCTTAAATTTTGGGGTGGTAATTGGATCACTCATAGTTTGTATAAGAGAGATATGGTAAGTGTAGTGATGAAAAACAACATTTCGTGAGCTTTGCTTTATGATTATAGTATCTTCGAAATGTACTGCATCACGGTGAAATGCTCTTGAAATTTCACAATAGGAAGAAGTAGAGATGTATTTCTTATCATTATATACTCATCAGTCTTTCAATAGTTTTTTGTCGCTACATAGTTCTTTTGCAAGTTATAGATAAATTGTTAGTTGCTTTACTTAAAGTTTATTTATCTCTATTTATAAGGAGAAAAAGAGTAAAAAGGAGGTTCATTGCCAACATCAAACATTTGCAACAGTTGGCCCTTAGAGCTCATTCGAGGTAAGTTAAATGAAAATTTTCTAGAGATTTTATCCTCAGGATCCTCGAGAGACTATTTATTAAATTAGGTTGTTCCCTTTGAATTACTCTTGGTAAATATCGTGCCACTAACTCAATTTACAAGTATATAACCTCTATCGGTTTATAGTTATAACTTCATTGCATAATTATTCATTTATTGTATTTTTTGAGAAGAATAAAAAGAACATTAAAAATTCCAAGCGAAATCAAAGCTTAGCAGCATTTGTCTTTTAAGATTGCAAAAGGTAACTTTTGAGAAAATTATACATTGTCATAAGCTTTACCATGATTTTGAAGTCTTATGCACCAATCTTTTAAGTCTGACATGTTTCATTAAGATTAGATTACATAGGAGAATTGGTAATAATTGGGAATAACTTTTAACAAGCTAAGAATTAGTTTGAGTACAAAAGAAAGTGGAAAGGGGGATAAGAATTTAGACAACGTTTACCTCCGATACAAATACAAACATTATAAGTGGTACCAATATGGTGGATATAATTTACCGTAGGTAGAATTTGTTGTTAGGCATGGGTGGATGATGACAGTAAAGGTAGCAGCAATGGTGTGGATGAGCGAATGGTAATTATGGAAGTAGTGGTGGTGGTAATCGTGGTAGGATTGGTGGTTGTTTACAATGTGAAAGTGTTAATTGTATATCTTTGTGCTAATTGGTGGTGACAATGGTGGCAGCAACGTGAAGACATTGTAATAGATAGTGGTAGCACAAATATTTAGTAATGGCGACTGCGATGATGATGTTAGAGATAACAGTTGTTGACAAGGGTAAAAGAATTGGTAAAAAGGAGGTGCTAGGATAGTAGAAGTAGTGGAGGACAAATGATACCAATTCTAGAATCGAACAGGTGACGAACTTTATTAAACAATGAAGATGCTAAGTTAGGTTCTTTTAGAAACCTGAAAGTTTGTAAATTCTATGTAGAAACTAGAAACCTCTAAAAATTTTCATTCAACATGTGTCTTTTGAGATCAAGTTTTTCTGACCATATACAAAAAATATCAAACAATCTCTTGAGTAAAGATGCAATATTCAAGGTTTGACCGGTTTGCATATACGTACTACCACAAAATTCTTTATGGTACTCCGTATTTTCATTGGCCAGTACACGTTTGAATTAAATAATTTCAATATAGACAAAAAATTTAAAATAAGACAAAACACACCTTACTTACACAAACTGTGGTTTCATTAAATGAGGCAATACATGAGCCATATGATGATATTAATATGCAAATACTTTTACCAGATTTATACGCAAAACAATCAAGGATAAAAAAGAGTAAAATGTTAATTAATCAACATTCTAGAAAAATTGCTTAATCTTTTGAATTAACAATTATCGTCAATAAGATTCTGATTGTCTTAAGTAGTGGGTTTTGTTATATGAAAATTATTTAATTGAGTGAAGTTAATTGTTATGCCTAAAATGTATGTATTTATTAGCTTATATACTTTGTTGAAACTCATTCTTTATTCTTTTTGGAATTTTGATACAATTTCACTATGTTAATGTAGTAAAATAAAATTGCATCGCGTCCCGTACATTTGCACGGTTCTATTAGCTATTCTCATTAAAAGGGCAATTAAATAATTACAAAGCAATTAGGACTTGGTTCCAATTCTAATAATGCTTCAAGAAGCGCGAACAAGTTTACCCAACAAATTCTAGAATTTCAAACAAACAACAACATTCTATCTTGAACACCAAACATATTAAGCATAAATGCCAAATCACAAGCTTGCTAAGCCATCAACATCGTATGGTTAGCATAGGATCAAGATGACGAAGGTGTTGGAATTATAGCTTGGGCTTGCTATATTAACTTCACATAACAATTAATCATAAAAATATAAATAAAGCATGTAATTGCCTAAGCATGAAAATTATGAAAACCTATGGCTAAATAAAGGGAAAATTGCGTAAAATACCCATGTGGTTTAGGGTCGTTGCAAAAAAATCCCTCCCGTTACAAAATTTGCAAAAATATACTTAAACTTAAAAAAGTGTTACACCCGTCAACTTTCGTAACAGAATGAATAAAAAGTTTAAATTGTCCATCCATGTTGTAACAACGTGAAACATGAAGTTACTGTTAACGGAATGAAGCCAAACCTCTGTTGCAGCTCGTACCAGTGGATCAAGATGGTGGTGCTGGCGCAAGTATGAGGTTGATGGCAGGGCTGGCAGGCGTCGACGCTAGTCATGGTGGGTGGACAGGCTAGTGGCGAGCGTCAAATGGGGCTTGATCGAAACCCTAATTACAGATTTAGGTTCCTCCCCCTCCCCCCCGAATGGTCTTGGTTTTGGATAGGCTAGGGTTTGGTTGTTGAATCAGGTTGGTGGCAGCGGAGCAATTGGCCAATCGGCGGAGCAATTGGATATGGTTGATGGCAGGCTTGGCAGCGGCGCAAGTCGCTGGGGTTGATTGCGGGGTGAGCGACGATGTAAGAGGCGAGGGAGATAACGGGGATGCGACGCGACATATAGTTCACCGTAATGGGCAACGGCAGGCTGGGTGGTGGCCGTAATGGGCAGGTGGTAGATGGGGCTGGGTAGTGGCCGAAATTGGCAAAAATGGTGGTAGATGGGGCTGGGTGGTGGCCGAAATGGACGGCGATGGAGGTAGATCGGGATGGGTGGCGGTCGAAATGGGCGGCAATGGTGGTAGACGGGGCTGGGTGGGGGTGGCGGCTAGGGTTTTGGTTGGTGAGGTGGTGGCTAGGGTTAAGGTTTGATTGACATGGAGAAGAAGCTGGGACTTGGGTGGAAGAGGAAAAAAAAGGAGGATAATTTTGTCTTTTTAATATATTAAAATATATCAAATGCGTTTTTGAGGAAAGTGAATATGATGCTCCGTTAATTTGGACGATTTTTCTAATGGTCGCAACAAAATGAACACTACAGGTGTCTTTTTGCAATTTTTGTAACGGGAGGGGTCTTTTTGCAACGACCCCAAATCACAGGGGTATTTTACGCAATTTTTTCCTAAATAAATATATTAGGCAATAAGCATATTATAAGTGCGCGCGCGCACACACACACACATACATATGTGTGAAACAAACTGTTAAGTAATTTAACTAACATGCAATTTCAATTTCAAGATATAAAGAATTAAAAGTAAATTCATGCTCGCATGTGAGAGTCGTGACAAAATCGATGTCCTAAAGGTTCTATCGTCTCCCTACGCACAGGTTTTCCAACTTCTCTATGTGTGCATCCACACGAAGACGAACTAGCTAGATCAAGCTGCCCAATAACCAAAATTATAGAGAACGTAAAGAGCATATAAAATATCAAGCGTATGTCTTGATGTGTGTATTCTCCGTGGTAGGAGTGGTCTCTTTTTATAGTTGAAGAAAACTAAGGGTTACCTACACAATAAATTGCAACAGTCAAAAATATTATGAATAAGATTATAACGATGTTTAATACAATAGTTTACATTGACTAGAATAAATAAAGAAAATAAATTAAGATTTTAAAGCTTTAATAAAAGATATTGTAAATAAAATAAAAGCAAATTCTAACAAAAGGCACTGAAACAAGCTTTAAAAACTCGATATCTGCCATATATGATCTTAATTACGTTACTCTTACCGAGAATATATCAGTAAAGCTCATACAATTTCCAAATCCATGTCTCATTACGAAACACAAATACTCCTATCACAACTCCTCAATGCACCATCAGATAAATGTGGTTGTAATTATCTATGCATCCCGGGCTACTAATTTTTGGCGAACTTCCCAGAAACACATCACCTCACAGATTTAAAATGGGTAGGACCCCTATTTACTTGGACAAATAACCGCGCTAAGACTGCTTGTACCTATGAGTCGCTATATCGAGGTTTTTCCAACCCTGACTGGATTCTGAGATTTCCTAATGCCCAAGTCCCTAACCTAGGAATTCAAACTTCAGATCATGCCCATATTCTTCTTGTCTTCAGACCTAATCAAAATTTTCTACCTCAGCCCAAACGTTTTGAAGCTATGTGGCTTAAGCATCCTCAAGAGCAACAAATTATAAGGATCGCCTGGTCCACTTTCGTCCCTGGTTCCCTTATGTTTAAAGTAATGGTCTGGGAAAAAATCATGATGGAAATTATGAGGTTATGGAACAAAGAGCGTTTTGGAAATCTAGGCGCTTAAATTCAACAGACCCAAGCACAAAATTGCACATTTTCAGTCGCTACTGCCAAATCAAGATGCACAGTTATTAGATTAGAATGCTAGAAGACAACTCTCTTGGCTACTTGAATGCGAAGAAATACATTAGGCTCAGAAATCAAGGATTAAATGGCTTCAATACAGAGATTGAAACACGAAGTTTTTTCACACTTCTACTCTAATTCGAAGGCAATCCAATTTCATATCTTCACTACAAAATGCCTCGGGTCGGATTTTAGAATCACAAGGAGATATTTCTCACTGTTTGGTTGAGCACTTTAAAACTATCTTCAACCCGGGCATCATGGTTAAGCATCAGTCCCTGATATCCCAGAGCGTGGCCTTCATCACCAAAAGGCTCCTTCCCCGCCAAAATGAGTGGATTGATCGACCTTTTACTGCTTCGGAAGTAAAACAAGCCTTATTCCAAATTCATCCTCTCAAAGCTCCCGGTCCTGATGGCATTCCTACAGTGGTCTATCAGTAATGCTGGCATTTTATGGAACGACAAATCACAGCGGCAGCTCTCTCCTTTTTTTCGATCGGGACATATGCTTACAGAGGTCAATAACTCCTTTATTGTGCTCACTGACAATTGCAGATGACTTCATACCGATTTCCCTTTGTAATACCATATACAAAGTGATTGCTAAAACTCTAGCTAATAAGATCAAACACGTCCTCAACCTCCTCATAGCAGAAGTACAGAATGCCTTTGTCCATGGACGTCACATAAGTGATAATCTTTTTATTGCCCAAGAACTCACAAACAAGATTCGCAAGCATCGTACAGGCAATCTTCACCTTAGGGTAATTAAAATGGATATGAGCAAACCTTATGATCATTTTTACTAGGATTTTCTGAGAGCAGTGCTCACAAGAATGAATTTCCCGAGCCATTTGATCAATCTCATTATGACTTGTGTATCATCGGTCTCTTATCAAATTTTAGTGAACAGATCACCTTCTTCAGTTTTCAAACCTTCTTGTGTGCTCCGATAGGGAGACTCGATATCCCCATATCTATTCATACTCTGTGTAGAGGCTCTATCTGCAGCTTTGGACATAGCAAAGACCCAAGGAGAAATCAAAGGCATAAAAGCTTTTAGACATTTATTGCGGAACCTCAGGTCAAATGATCAACCATAAAAAATCAGCCATCACCTTAAGTCCTTCTTCCATCCTTGTACTTTATCAGCAGGTTAGGCTTCAAAATTATGGACTCCTTTGGCAAAAATCTGGGTGGTACACTGGATATCGTTACACACCAAAAAGAATTTTTCCATCAGCTTATTGAAAGGATTCAAAAAAAATATGCTGGATAGAAAAGTATCCTACTTAACAAAGCTGGACGTGCAACTCTCATTCAATTGACCCTTTCGGCTCTTCTTATATATAACATGCAGGTATATATATTCCCTAAATACGTTTGTAAACAGATTAACTCTGTGATTTCCAACTTTTGGTGGTCAGGGGACGATAGCCAAAAAGGCATGCATTGGATCAATTGGCACTCCCTCTGTGCTCCAAAAGCAATGGGTGGTCTTGGATTTAAGGACACACATCTCTTCAACTTCGCATTATTGGCCAAATCAAGTTGGAAAATTATGACGGATCCAGATTGCCTTCTTTCCAAAGTTCTGACTGGCAAATATTGTGTTCGCCAATCTTTTGAAGTTTGCCCAGTTATCGGTAACTTTTCTTAGGGTTGGAGAAGTATCCTAGAAGGCCGCCAAGTCTTAAATCTTGGAATCCGATGGCATGTAGGTACAAGGTCTAAAATATCTATCTGGTCTGATGATTAGATTTTGGGTTTGGGCATGAAACTAGTTCACCTTTTGGGTATTCAAATTATTTGGCCTAATCTTCCTTCTTTGGTAAAGGATCTTATTACCCAAAATTCATGGAATACTCCTTTGGTTAGGGATCTCTTCCCGACTAATATAGCCACCCAAATTCTCTCTATTTACCTTTCTGGAAAAAATTTGGCTGACCAAAAATTATGAAAATATACTCGGCCAGGCACCTTCTATGTTCTCTCTACCTATAACCTTTTATACTCCAATAGCCAGAATGAAAGAGTGACACGAGGTCAAAGCACTTTTGTGAATTCTATTGAAACAACAATTTGGAACACCTTATGGTCCCTTCCTCTCCCTCGAAAAATTACCTTTATCCTCTGGCAAATTCTCTAGAATCGACTACCAACCCGAGAAAAACTTCATAAATTCAAAATTATTGACTCACCGTACTGCTCCATGTGTAACTTATAGGAGGAATCTATTGATCACTTGTTCTTTCATTGCCCTCAAGTTCAGCTTGTTTGGTTTGGCGGCCATCTAGGTGTTAAATCTGACCGGTTTCAGTCCTCCTTTAAAGTCTGGCTTATTGCTTGGCTCACCAACACGTCTTCCGCCAACAAACATCTTTTCTATGATTCATTCATTGCGTCTACGATCTGGTTCCTATGGGTAAACCGGAACCAACAAATTTTCCAAAACTCTAATGATAAGCCAGAAAATATGATCAGACAGATTATCCATATGGGACAAATGATAATTAACTACTATTCCTCTCCCAGAAATACCAAATCTAAAACCAAGTATCTAAAAGATAATACTCAGTACCCTCTCGTCATTCAACCCCAAATCCCTCTTTGTTCTTACAACCTTAGTAACTCCGTAAATATCTTCCTAGCCATATCTTACAACAAGTCTAACCTTAGAACTGGTGTTGTCGTTACCTGTATGACTTCAATGCATAAGAGATGTGGTTCTGCTGCCTTTTCTACTTTAGCATCGGACTCTTACTCAGCTATTATGAAAGGTCTGCTACTTATATCAAAGTGGGCCCTAACAAAAGAACTTCTTCACATTAATGTTTACACTGACTTCTCCTTTTTACTCTATCAGATATAGGATACTGAAGACATTATGGACGGCAGCCATGTTTTATGACTTCTGCTATATGATTACTAATTTCCATTATTATAGTATGTACAAGGCCAGCAAATCACAACTTAAGGAGGCTAAGGTCCTCACTTCTTTTGTGTGTCAAGCCAGAATTGATATCCATCAAGACTGGATTGATACTATTTTGCTACAACGTGATACCTATCCTTTAACCCACCAATTTTTGTAATGGATATTGAAAAATCAGCTTGGTGGGGTGCCTTTATGTATGCTTTGATGTTTTCCTTTTGGATGGTTCAAACTTTGCTAAATCATGGCATATCATCATTCTCTTCTTTCCTATAATATGCTCATAATTGAGCTCTTTATCTATGCAATTCTCGATGTTATAAAAAAAACTCCTCAATGCTATACAACAAATCTTGGTAAGCTTTGGCTAATTCAAGACCGAAGTGGACAACACCTCATGAAGCTCCCTTTACAAACCACTTATCTCCCACAATGAAGGCAGAATAGAAATGCACCTCTTGGTTCGATCTAGAAGATCTCTAGCAACTATGGCAGCAATGAATCTCAGCAATAACACTCCATATATAGAGTTTGTATGAATGTCTTGCAAATTTATCTAAACTTGTGTAGATTAATTTTCACCATATGTAGATTTTGAGATGAAAAATTAGTAATAACTTTGCGACAATTTCCTTCGTTTTACACTAGCAGCCTTTAAACTTGCGACAATTTCAGAAAATTAGTCACATGCAACTTTCAAATCTGGACTTGTCTTAATTCGTTTAAACTAAGTTTAATGGCCACTAAACCTGCAAGGATAGAAGACAGAAGAAAAGTCAAAAGTGAATGGTTAAAAAGAGGAGCAAAAACAAGCGTTCACACATCTGAAAGGCTAATATGTTGAGGTCTTGGCACTAGCCCTACTTCGGGTACTGCCACGCCAATTGAAGTCGTTTCGGCTTTAACTGGCTCAGCACCACATGTGGTTCAGCAGAGTAAATTATGCGCAGCAATTAGTTAGGTTAGGGCCAAGATATCATAAAGCCAAACACCGTTGCACAACGCAAGTATTATTATGCAACAACCAATGGTTTTTTGGATGAATATAATTTAACACGTTGATTCTCATTTTTGAATACAGTACTCTGTGATGTTAATATCATGTTAAGTTAGGAACTATTCTAAAGACTATAGATATGAAAGAACGAGTTCAACAATGTATATCATACTTTAACACTAATCAACGAGAACTAATCAACGAGAGATGATACCCTATCTCTAATTTGATAGAGTTCTCGTTAAACAAGTATATTGAAATACTGAAACCTTGTAAACATTTAATTAACTCACACTTAATTGCACAAAATAAGAGTACTTTTCGAGCAGGGCTAGTCCATCCAACTCGCCTTGGCTTACTTCTTGTGAATATTGGAGTGTCCTCATTCTGATACAGAGCCAACACCGAGCTAGCAATCGAAACAACAACCGCATCAGCAGCACCACCACCTTCTTCGTCATCAGGGTCATCATCCACGACCAGCGTCCACGTGACAGCCCTCGATGCCATCGTGAACGTTAATTCACTCTTCACGGTGGCAGTCTTCATCGGACTGGCCTTCTCCCTACCAACCAAAAGCGGCACCGGCAGCTGTGACGCCACAAACGACGACGTCAGGAAGCTAGTTGTGTTCGAGGTGGTCTCCTTCAGTTGCTTTCTCTTCACTCGTCGCTCAGGGCCTTAAACTAGGCATCAATCTCTTGAACAGCAAAGATGTCCTTAAGGCAGCCAAGGCCCATATCAACTTCAGAGTCGTGAGATTCGGCATGGTAGGCTCGGCATTCGGTTCGGTTATCGGGTGCGTGTTCTTGGTGCTTTCGATGGTTAACGTGGTGTTGGGGAGGTTTTCTTGCGGGTGTGATACGGCATACGCGGTTGTTACGTTGATTATTCTGGTGACCACTGCACTTGCTGTGTATATATCCACTACTGTATATGCTTTTTGACAATGGGGCAATTAAGCTCTAAGTTTATATGTGCATTCTGAGGTTATTGCAGAATTTATTTTTTTTTGGCTGCACAATTGATAATAAGCAAGAATTTCAGCCAATCCTTATTAATCCTATGGGGCATTGAGCAAGTTTTGCATAAAAATGTCTATTCCCAACCTATCTTGGCAACACCTATGGACCTACTGGGGATCTCATTTCGCGCGACACATCGGCATAAAAAATAGTTAGTATTCAATGCTTCCAACCGATCAAAATATTCACGCTTAAGTCACATGCACTTCTCACTTTTGTTACGTTACTTCGTCACTAAGAAATGCATTTTTGCGCGACGCCTCATCATGCTTTGATCGTTGCATGTCGCATGTCGCACATCACCCTTCAGCTAGCACACTATGGCACTTGCCCAAGGAGGTTGGCCTTGGCCTTCCCCTTGGGGTCGGCCTCTGCCTTCTTTGGGCTTGGCCTTCCCCCAGGGTTGGCCTTTGCGCCCCCTCCCCCCTTGCACCTTCACTTCGTTTCAATGGACCATGCATTGTCTGTGATACCCGTCGCCAGCGTCTGCGCGCCGACTTCATGACGCTCGTCGCCCGTCGCTAGGGCATCATCACCACAACCCTTATCGTCCGTCGCCCGGGCGCCGTCTTCGCTACCCTCTTCGCCGGAGCACCGTCTCCACAACCTCGATCTGTCACCCGCGCCTGTGCGCCGCCTCCGCAAAGCTTGTGGCAACACTTGTCACCCGCGCCATGGCCCGGGCGCCGTCTCTGCAATACTTATCGCCCACGCCCGTACACCGTCTCCAACACTCTGTCGTGCCCATGCACCGCGCTGCTGATACAGCCGCACCCCCAGGCTCTCTATCACACTATCGTGCCCCCCGGCACCTCACTTATTCTGCCTCGCCCATGCGCCGCGCCGCTGATACAGCCGTGCCCCTGGCTCTCTGTCACACTACCGTGCCCCCGGTACCTCACTCACTCCATCGCGCTCATGCGCAGCGCTGCTGATACAGTCGTGCCCCTTGGCTCTCTGTCACACTACCACACACCTTGTGTTGGTCAATCCTTTCACCACACTATGCGCACCTCGCCTTGGTCATGGAACATGTTTTGACCTACACTCCGAAGTGTGTAGTATCCCGCGGGGATAAGCGATTCCTCCGGGACACTATCTCTGCCATGGAGCTCTAAGTGTTCCGACATGAAAACTCCCCTTCCGCCAGGTAGACGGCTCCTCCGGGATACTACCTTAACACGTTTCGAGTGCTCTGCCACAAGGACTCACTCGCAGGGATAGGCAACTCCTTCGAGACACTATCTCCACCAGAGAGCTTTTCAACTCCCCTTTTGCTAGGTAGATGGCTCCCCCAGGATGTTACCTCGGTCCGTCAGGTAGATGGCTCCTCCGGGATGCTACCTTGAAGAGTTTCGAGTGCTCCGGCACAAGGACTCATCAGTAGGATAGGCGACTCTTCCGGAACACTATCTCCACCAGAGTGTCTTCGTGACTGGCCTACGTGCTCCGGCACTGGGGCTTGCGTCGGCACCCCTTGGGACTATGACCCCTACCCGGGTCACTCTGAGACGAGAGCAGGTCTTTAGAGGGCATCGCTCTTAGTTCGCCTGGCAGTTGGGCGTCGGGTCTTCCCCATCGCTGCCCAGCCTGTGGGACTCTGCAAGGGCTTGAATTGGTGGCTAGATCAAGGGGGTTCTTTGGCCACACTGACGTTGTGGGAGCCAGTCTTTCCAAATAGACAGAGCGACACTGTGCGGGCAGGCCGGGTGAATATGCGATTCGACAGTCTGTGGAGCACTGGCAGCTATGGACCCCTTAGTGACGTGTCACTGCCAGGGAGCCCCACGTGTCGCTTGATGACATCATCATCTCAACCTCTATAAATAGAGGTCTTGAGTATTCATTTGGAGGCTTTAACATTTTCCACTTTCTCACTCTAGAATCCTAGAGAGAGAAACATATAGGACCTTGACGCTGGACCTAAGCATCGGACTGTGACTGTCTTCGTATATTCGCATCGCGCCATTGCCCTCGCAGCACTGCCACCCTCAAGCTCTGTCTGGGAAGCCCTTGGTCTCAGTCCTTACTCTACCCTTGCTGTATTCCCACATCAGCACACTTGGCATCTGACTCGTACTGCATTTCTTGTGGCACATCCACGTCGACTGCAAACCCACTCTCCTTGGCATCAAGGTCTAACAAAAATATACATCCACGTGTATATAAGATGCACGAATAAACGAGTGCAAATTGCACAATGTATCTTGTTAACGTGTGCTATGCTTGATTACCACTAAAGCCAACAATAGAAGAAGAATTAAAACATGAATTAATTTTGACTGTTACCCAAATTGTAGAAATCTTCCTCCAAACTCATATATACTTATAATTAATAGTTATTAAATATTTCTAGTGATTTTTTTGCTAACACATTTAACGACAATTCTTAGTAGGCGTCACTGATACACCAAAGCAAAACTGAGCTACACAGAAATCAAACTCTAACTGCACTTTCCTTGGAATGAACCCTAATTACCCGAAAGGAGAAGTTGGTGGGCTTAGAGATGTCAAACGGGCCAGGCGGCCAGCGGCCCGGCCCGGCCCAGCCCGAAAAAAGCCCTGGCCGGCCCGGCCCGTTCATGAACAGGGCTGGCCCGGAGGAATTGGGCTTAGGGCATGGGCTTGGACCAGGCCGAAAATTCTGTGGGAAAAGCCCGGGCCAGGCCCGGCCCGGTTCTGGCCCGGTTCTGGCCCGGCCCTGGCCTGGTTCTGGGCCCGGTTCCGACCCGGTTCCGGCCCCACCTGTTTGAATTTTTTGTTTTTCCCCCCTTTCTCCCCCTTTTCCTCCAACGGATATATTCCCCCAAAATTCTACTTTTACCCCCCCAACAGTAATATAACGGCTAGTTTGGGGGGTATTTTAGTCTAACTGAATTTTTTCAACTCCTTTAAAGGTTTTTACACTCTTACCCTCCCCAACAACTATAAACGGATAGTTTTTAGGGGTATTTTGGTCTTTTGTGAAGTTTCTAAAATCTATAAATTTGCACCATTTCTCTCTAATTTTTCACACCAATCTTCTTACTCTCTCTTATCTAAACATTCTATATTTCTACAAGCTTGCTACTATTTCCCTCTCCAATTACTACTCTTGCTAATTACTACTAGTATTTACTAATTAGTACTCTTGTTTATTAATTACTACTCTTACTAAATTCTAATTACTAACTACTACTCTTATTAATTTGTTACTCTCTAATTCTTTTGTCTAGTAATTAGTAATTAGTAAATTTTTATTTATTAATTACTATTACTAAATGCTTTTTAATTACTAACTCTCTCCACATTGGATCAGAATTATCCTCAGTGATTAATATTTGTTACTCGTTCATTCTTTTAATTGTTATTTCTTATTACTACTTTTATACTTGTGTATTTAGTTACTCTTACGAATTTTGATTTCCAATCTAGTAAAAAAGTTTAGCGTGAAATATGGCTGGAATATTGAAGAAACTGAGGCGTGGATCATCATCACGAAAAACATCATCATCATCGCAAGCACAAGCACCAGCGCCACGGCCATCACAAACACCAATCCAAGCACCAACACAACCATTCGTTCCTGGACGAATGAGTACAGGCTGTATGATAGATACCCAAGCCAATTGGGAGTTCAATCAAAACATTCCAGATTTTGAATACACGCCTGATGAAGACCCCCCGCATTATAGTCAAGGACGCAGCTCGGTTGGCGAAGCTACTACTCCGTGGCATAATCTCAACCCTATGCCTGGTCATGATGAAGAAGGGCCGAGCAATGCCTCCGGTAATGAGCCAGAAGTCCAAAAGGGGAAAAAAAAGAAAGCCGAGTGTTGGAATCATTTCGATGTAGTTACGGTGGACGGCATCCGAAAAGCTCGATGTAAGTACTGCGCTAAATTATTTTCGTCTGGTAGTGGTAATGGACATCTTAACAGGCATTACCCTCTGTGTGCACCTCGACAAGGCCACGTCGAACCTACCCAAACGCAGTTATCTTTTGACGGTAAGTTATTTGTTTATAATCAGCGAGAGCAAAGAGACGGTCTCGCTGAATTTGTTATTCACGATGAACAAGCCTTTTCTTTTGCCGATAATCCTAAGCACTCTAGATATATGAACACATACGTTCAACCTTTGTACAAAAAGGTTCATAGAAACACAACTAGATCCGATGCACTCCGACAGTACAATGCTGCTAAAGCACGCCTTATCGATTATTTCGATAAATTTGACGGTAAAGTTAGTCTTACTTCTGATATTTGGCAATCTCCATTTACTTTTGTTAGTTATTCTTGTGTGACCGCTCATTGGATTGATGCAGATTGGGTTATGCACAAGAGAATCATCGCTTTCGAGCTCTTTCCTTTTCCGCATGATGGAATGAACATTGCTACTCTTATATTAAAAGCATGTACCACATTTAAATTAAAGGATAAGATTATGAGTATTAGTTTTGATAATGCTTCTAACAATACAGCTGCTGTTGATGCTTTAAAGGAGAGCCTCAAACCTGTACTTTCTGGTCAATTATTTCATGTTCGTTGTGTTTGTCATATAATTAATTTAATTGTTCAAGATGGTTTAGCTGCTGCAGGAGATATTCTTGTCAAAATGAGGGGTATGACAGCGTATGTTAATAGCTCGAGTCCGAGAACACAACAATTTAAAACGTTGTGTGTTGAATATAATATGCCTCGCAGGAGAGCAGTTACAGATGTGGTCCACAGGTGGAACTCTACATACCATATGCTTTTACACATTCTGGCATACCGAGAAGTCTATACGCATTTTCTACTAACTCAGTTCCCAGCCGGCTTGCCAACTCAAGAGGAATGGCAGATGGCCACATACCTAGCTGAATTTTTAGAGGTATTCTACACGTCTACCAATTTATTGTCTGGTACGTACTATCCCACCTCTCCTCTCGCTGTAATAGAAATTCTCAAGATGGCTACAATGTTAACAAAATGGAGATATATAGGACCCTTTAGGGAAATAGTAAAAGTGATGGATGAAAAGTTTAATAAATATTGGAGTAGACTGCCTGTTATTTTTGCTGTGGCTACTTGTTTAGATCCTAGGTTAAAGTTGCATGGCGTGAACGCCTCGATACAAGAGATATCGAAATTAATGTGCTACACAGCAGAGGAGACAACCGCACTCACAGCAAAAGTGAGCAAGAGGTTTGAGGAATTGTTCAACCTCTATCGTAATTCTGCTGACGTGCGCGGGCGAGCTACATCATCCACTGTTGAGAGGTATTATGCGCCATACCTTAAGGGCTTTGAACATCTAGTAGCAAGACAACTACCAGGTGAAGGTACTTCTAATTCGGCAGGTTCGTCTACTTTTTCCTCTTTTAATGAGATTGGTGTATATGCAAATACTGATCATTATTCTGATTTATCAATGCAAGAACAGGTTAATTTTAATTTGTTAAATTTTTGGAAACAAAATCAAAACATGTATAAAACTTTATCCCAAATTGCACGGGATGTACTGCCAGTGCAAGCCTCCACGGTTGCTTCAGAGTCGGCATTTTCAGCCAGCGGGAGGGTTTTGGATGACAGGAGGAGTCGTCTTAACCCCGAGTCGCTCGAGCTATGTGTATGTTGGAAGGATTATCTTGATGCGAAATACCGCGAGCAAGATAAACCGATTGATGATAGGAAGAGCAGTGACTCGGATATTGAAGTACTTCCGGATGATTAGGTAATTTCTTTTTATTTTCCTTCTCTTAAGTTTTAAATATAAAATAAATTTTTACAAGCAAGATATATATTTTTTCGTATATATAAAAAAATCGGTAACTTCGCCTGTTTGTTTACAAGCAGCCGGTCCCAAGCCCGGATAAAAGAAGGAGGGCTTATGAATACATTTATTTTTCTATACTTATTACTAAAGATCGTCTCTGGAATTAACATGTATCAATCCCGGGTTTTCGGCCAATTAGTTTTGAAGTAAAATATCAAATAGTAGAAACAGTCTCTCTTAAATAGTAATAATTGTTATGTGTTCAGATTTTATTAATAAAGATCACCAAGAAGAATAAAAAAAGATTTAACATATAGCAAAACATAAAATGAGAGACATATAAATATATCTATACATACATACATATATATGAATATTACATATAATGAAATAAAATGATAAAAATTAGATTTGTCAAAATTTGAAAATTGGACATGCCTAAAGATGAAATTTAAAATTGAATAACAAGAAAATTTAAAAAAAAATTAAAAAAAAAGGCCCCGTGCCAGCCCAAGCCCGGCCCTAGAAATTGGGCCTAGGGCCAGGGCCTGGACCGGGCCTAGTATTTCTCCTCAGCCAGCCTGGCCCGGCCCGGATGGCTTCCTCCCTGGCCCTGCCCGGGCCCGTTTTCGCTTAAAGCCCGATGGACCCGGGCCGGGCGGCCCAAGCCCGGCCCGTTTGACATCTCTAGGTGGGCTGTTGCCGGATGGGGGTGGGGGTTGAAACCACATAACCAAACTTTCCATGTATGCAGCCAAATCATTGGCAAATGAAACTAGTAAATGGCGACAGTTGCATTTACGAGAGCTAGTAAGTAAGCAAGTTGCTACACGCTTATGCCCAGATCCCAAATCTTTCTGCAGGTTCAAGTATTTCAAATTCGTAAAAGGAGGAGTTAGACGATTCAGTATACTAAGTTCCATACTGTTAAAGTGCTAGTAGTGGAAGATGATTAATGTGACATATATTGCGCACCATGAAATTCTCTCAGTAGAAAGATCGTGTCTTGAGCCCAGCACCCATCTAAATCCATGATTGGTTTGTTATAAGATGCTTACCCTCTCTAAAGAATATGAGTTATCAGTAGACAAGGCAAATACCTGCAGAGTTCCTGATAGTTGAAACCAGCTACGTACCTTGGGCGCTGTTACCCTCGCAACCTTACGGCCGCGGGGACCAAAGTCATAGATACACGATAAGGTGAGGTTTGTGATTTGAGGACTGACTGTGGCACTCGTACTCGTAATCAAATATGAAGCAATCAATGAAGGCCAGACTTTTTAAACTGAAGCATCCAGAAATAGATATGGTTATACTTCCTACAACTATTGCTTGTTGTCCAAAAACCCCACGTTTTCCAGATACAGCGTTGTGAGAATTGACATATTGAATTAAGAGGCCGGTACTTTGAGCAATAATGGCCAGCGTTTGCTACTGCTAATACGGAGGGTTTTCAGCGATGAAAAGCTAAAAACCTCAGTCAACAAATTGACTCCTGCAAGAAGCATGTACACAGAGTTGCTGGACATCATGCGACACCGCATACTTGAGTGCTCTACGAAGGGGGAGCCTATCACACTTTACTTGAGATAATCGCTCAAAGAAGCAACATTGGAGCGATCGCCGGAGGGTTAAAACGCGGGATACAAATTTATCGAAGGAGACCAATGTGCCGAAGTATTTGCCATCAAGAAGAGTCCCTATTCAGTGGAAGGTCTTGGACAGTACACAAGTCTGAACTGCTTCTTTGGTTTCATCAAAGACAGGATGAGGCCGATGATCAAAGCTTGCAAGTTGGCAAATGCAGAAGAGACGAAACAAAGCTCGCGCAAGTTGCTCAACCTGTCAACCGTTGGATGTTCATCTTCTTCTTCCCTTGATCTTGGTTTCTTAGTCCTTGCCATCAAGGACAGGACATCACTGGAAAGCAAATTAATTGGGAAGATTTGCTACTCTCTCTCTCTCTCTCCCTCCAGGAGCACTCTGTGTATATATCCACACAGTAAAACCCTAACAAGACCTAAATCTTTGGGCTGCAGCCCAAATCCGCTTTGAAGTTGATCTAATCAAATTATATATATATATATATATATATATATATATATATAAGAAAATCGAAGTAGAAATAATGTTATCCGGTCATCGATTATTTGGACACTCTCTTAGTTCGCCACATGGACTTTCATATTCTGAATTTTTAAAATATTTAAGATTTACTTACCTTTGTAATAATGATTTAGATTCATTTTATTTCTCTGATTTGAATTCCTTCTTTCTATTTGAAATTCAATCAATTATAAAGTTTTTACATTTCTTTCTCTTCTATGTCAACATGCCCCACTCAAAAATTTTATTTATATCTTTACAGTTCCATTAATTCCTAGATTTTGACCAAAGTAATTTTCTATATATTCTTTTTTAATCTTAAATCATTTTTAATATTTAGGAAAATACAATATTATCCATCAGTTTTTCTTTTAAACTACCCTAATCCCCTTCCTTTTATTTCATTGCAAGTTTTATATATAGTCTACGCTCCCTCTTTTTTTTTCGATCATTTAATATGTACCGCTTTTTCTTGGTAGTAGTCTTGAGTGATGCAATTTCACACACGGGTTAATATTGTTAGTATTATCATTGCAATTGTTATTAGTTAGGAGAGACTATTTCTATTATTTCATACACTATTTTTTATTTTTTTGTCACTAAAAACGAACAATTATTACTCATATTCATTTTTAAAGATAAAATTTGGTAGGAAAACTCCTTTAAAAAGTAAATATATATATTTGATTATCTTATTATAAGTACCAAATTTATAATTGTTATTAGACATACAAATGTGAGACCTCTTAATAAGTATTTTGATAGTTGTTGTTCGCGTGTGCAACGCACAGGATCAAAACTAGTTTTAGTGAGGCTTCTTTCTAACAACCCTTTTGACAATTTATGAGATACATTTGAGGCTGTCCATAATTGGCCTTGGCCATTTTGCTTCAAGATTGCGCTACTTAATTTTGTCGCTGCTCTCCATGACAACATAAAATTGGATCATAATTTAGGCACTAGGATAAGTTTGTGTTGAGCCAAGTCACAAGGGACAAAATTCACTTTTTTGTTTGTTTTTTTGTCATTGATAGAAAAGTTGAAGGCATAAATAATTGTATTGTGAAGCTTAATAAAACTGAGCACAATTGAATATTTATATGGACATGAGTAGACTATCTTACAATAAACAGAAAAAAAAGTTCCTAAAATTGGAAATTTTTTGTAACGAACCAATCTAAATTACTAAGACTTAATTTTTATATTCTCTTAAAATTACTTTCTAGTATAGCCATAAATTACTTTCTAGTATAGCTATAAAAATGCTATATCAAAGACACGAAAATAACATATGAGATTTAGAAGAAAAAAAATGATATTGCACTTGCACTTAATTTATTAGTTTTTAATTTATGGAAGTCATTGTAACAAATGTATCCTTAAAACCAACTTTCCGATATGAAGATAAAGATCCGTAATTTGAAAAACAAACATAACATATGAGTTTCAAGAAAAAAAAATGATGTTACAGTTAATTTGAATTTATTATAATTTAATACATGTATAGGGAAAAAAGTATGTTCGTATAACCTAATCATCGTAAGAAATTATCTATGTAATGTATGATATTAATAAACAGATTGTAGGCCATTTTTTTTGTATCGGTGAGTCCTCACAACGAACACACTCAACAAAGTAATTATATCCCATGTATAAGATTTAGAATGAAATCACATATCATAATTAGATAGAAAAAAATTGTATAATTAATTCAATTAGTTTATAGTATATTTTGAGAAAATGTATAACCTTTTCAATGCAAAAATGTATCCACATAATTGTACGAAATTTGTAGTGAACCAATTTATTATTAAGTCGGCGATAATGATCACTATTAAGGCCCTGTTTGTTTCATGAAAATCGTTTTCCCAAAAAGATTTTTTGCATTTTTCGGTGTTTGGTGCATGCATAAGATTTTTCAACAAAAAATAATTTTCAATCAACTTATTTTGAAGAACAAAATGTCAAAAAATCACTTACCGTTTAAAACTCGGTAAGTCATTTTCCGGATCACTGAACATACATGCCTAGACACACACACACACACCCCTATACAAAACACACAGATATGCTCAAACAACTGAAACAGTAAAAAAAAACATATCTTTTTTTGTTATAGATATTTATATCATTGCATGACACCCAAATATCAAAAAATAAAATTTATGAAAAAAATTTCTGGAACTGCTATTTTCGGAAAGTATATTCCAGAAAGTATTTTCCGTGAAGCATTTTCCGTAAAACAAACAGGGCCAAAGAATATTTTGTTTAGAAGTAATTATATTCACATTGAAAAAGATTAATTAAGTAGTAAAATTATAAGTATTAAAACTTAATTTTGACTACAATGGAATCAACTATAAATAGAAGTGGTGATCATAGTGTGAACTTAATAATAGTTGTATGATTAACCCACACTACAAAACGTATGGTACATGAACACAGGCCAAGGGTTTATGTCGTATAGAAGGCCTTAACGCCCGTTAAAAATGATGTTGTCTTTTTTACTTAATTAACTCTACATGGAAAATACTATTAATTAGAAATATTAGACCAATTGTAAGCATTAAAGGGGATAATTGCCTAAAATACCATGTGATTTTGGGAAAGTTGCAAAAAGACTCTTGTTATTACAAAAGTTGTATAAAGACGCATGAAATTGTAAAGGTGTTGCACTGTAAAAATTCTATAACGGAATGGTAAAAATGTCTAAATTGCCCCTTTATATAAATGAAAATGGCATGCTCTTTTCACTTCCCTTTTTTGGAATGGCCACAAGGATTCTCTTTCTTCATGAGATCCATTAGATCTGGAATAAATGCACGAAGGCCAGTTGCTTGGATCGATGGGGCTGGCGGCGGTGCAAGATGTTGATTATTTACCTGAATTTCACAAACTTAGATACCTTAGATTTTAGTTTGTGCGATTAGGGTTCGAATTGTTGGTGGTCGCAGCAGGATTAGAGTTCGATCTAAGTTTGGGGGTTCGATTAGAGTTCGATTTAAGTTTGGGGGTTCGATTAGGGTTTGAATTATTGTACAATTGGTTTTGGGGGTGATGGTTGCAATGCAATTAGGTTTTGATGGCAGCTACGACATTTGGCGGTGATGGTGGTAGCGGGATTGGGTGGGCTATTGGCGATAATGGGATTGTGTGCAGCAATTGGCGGTAGCGAGGGGATTGGATGAGGCATATAGTGGCGCCGATTGTAGGTGGCGTAAGTGGCGACGGGGTGGTGGAGGTGAGATTGTGAAGGGGCTTACACTGGCGAGGCGGTGACGGGGCTGGCGGTTGCTAGGCGCATAAGGCTAGGGTGGTGGTGGAGCCAGTTGTGGGTGGCGCAGGTGGCAGACTGGGGCAGTGGTGGTGAGGGTGGTAGCTAGGATTAGGTTTTGGTGGAATTGAGACTTGTTTGGGAGAGATAAAAAGAGGGAGGGTATTTTGGTCTTTTAATGTATAAATTTCTTACTACACGCATTTTTTAAGAGCGTGAAGAGCACGCTCCGTTAATTTAGATGACTTTTCTAACAGTTGCAACAAAATAAGTGTTAGAGGGAGGCCTTTGTAAATTTTGTAACAATAGGGGTCTTTTTGCAACTACCCAAAATCACAGGGGTATTTTATGTAATTATCCCTCATTATAATTTAGTTTTGACAACAACGGAATCAACTATATCTATCGAAGAAGTGAGTTGTGTGAATTTAATAATAGTTGATTAACGCCGTTGTATAAGTTATTGTCTGATGTAAGGATGTTCATTATGTTTTGGGTGCTCGATGTCGTTATAGGTATAACCTATTAGCTTGTGATAAAATAAGTATTAAAGAGAAAATATCGCTAAATACATTACGTTGCATCTTGATAAGTTAATTAGTGATTCTTTGAAATAGTGATCAGTGACGAGGATAGAAAGGGACTATGATGTGTTCTCATTCCAAACATGAAGAACTCTTGCTAACTTTCACATGCAGATAGATATTCAAAAGAAAATCAAATGATTTAAATGGCCCAAAAAAAAGTTGTTATTAAGGTACGACAGACAAGAGATTAAGTACAGAAAGGCCACATGTTAGATTACTAATAAATTCAAATAGTAAAGTCTTGATAGATTGCTTAAAACTGTTACAAAAAAACGGATGAGGATCCCTTACTGTAACCATGATTACAGCAGGGGTATTGTCCTTCTGTTTGTGAGAGGGGGAGAGAGAGAGAGGGAAGATCTCTCTCTTCCCTCTCTCTCTCTCTTCTCCTCTCATAGCAACATGGGACATCATGGTTACAGCAGGGAATTCTGATTCCAAAAAAACGTATCCTAATCAATATCACTAACCAAACTTCACTTCTACATGTATTAATATTATTATCTATAACTCTAAACGAACTTTCTATAAATTTCAGTAAAAATATGTGAGCTTTTTTTTAAAAATGTTTACGCCTTTTTGTCCCATAGTATATGATATGTGTTGACAGACTTTTTAGAGTTTTAGAATATGTTTTGTAACCCAATCCGAGCTTGGCTCGCGATTACGGGCCAGTATTAAGAAAGAAGGACCAATAGGTGATTGCCAAATGTCACCTAAAAATCAATTTCCCCGAATAAACGAGCTTCTACCTTAATTAATTAATTAATAAAAACGAGCCATTCTTCAGACAAAGATTCTCTCAAAAGAAAGCCCCTGTTAGCTGTTTTCCGTTGGCGTTGCCTTTGAAGTTTACAACGCAGAAGAGTCCTCCTCCAAAACAGGCACGACACCTGTCCCTTCTCCCTCACACCACTGCACTTTCCCTTCCACTCCAGCCAATTCCAAAAAAACTAAACCCTCAAGCTCACCCACGTTCTCTCTCTCTCTCACACACACACTTTCAATCCATGGAAGAGTAATCCCCTTTCTCATTTTCCGTTTCCATTTGCAGTATTACAGTGGCTAACAGCTGATCTGAGTTGTAATCTCCGTTTTCGCAGATCGGAGTCGTATACCGACAAGGACTACTACGACTCTCGGCAAATGAGACGGACCTCATCGGCACCGGCACCGGCACCTTATCCGCCACAGCCGGCTGCCTCAACCACCAGCGTCCACGTCACCGCCCTCGACGGCCTGGTCAACGTCAACTCCCTCTTCACGATCGCCGTCTTCGTCGGCCTGTCCCTGACGACCCCCGGCCAGCGCAGCCTGGAGAATCGCGCGCCCTGCGACGCCGACGTAGGCGTCGCCAAAAAGCTCCTCGTGTTCGAGGTGGTCTCGTTCAGCTTCTTCCTGTTCTCGTCGCTTGTCGCGCAGGGCCTTAAATTGGCGATCAATTTGCTGAACAGTAAGGATGTCGATGAGATCTTTAGGGCGCACATCAATATTAAGGTTTTGAGGTTCGGGATGCTCGGCTCGGCGGTTGGGTCGGTGATGGGGTGCCTGTTCTTGATGCTTTCGATGGTGAATGTGATCGAGATTCGGCTGGGGATGTTGTCGTGCGGGAGCAAGTCGGCGGTGCACGCAGTAGCCACGATGATTGTGCTGGTGACCTCTGCTCTCATGGTCTATATTTCCACAGCTGTGTACGCTTTTATGCATTAAGGTTGTATTGTTATGTGCTTTATGTTTTGGGATGTATGATGCATTACCATGCTTCAGTTATGATACCGCAATGTGAAATTGATAGCGGATGGATGAATTAAGTCGTCTGTTTGCTGTTAGTGGAAATTTGGAAAAGGAATTAGGTTTCAGATGCTTTGATAACTATAATTTGATGCAGTAAGGTACTCCGTATTTTATTTAGTACGGCACTACTTGGATAGATTGGATCCTCTTGGTTTACTTTGGTAACTATTTTAGCTATATTGTGTACTTGGTGAACTCAGGTTGAAGTATAGCCTTTTTTTTATCTAAGCTCATATGGTAGAAGTTTATACAATTGTTTGGGGTAGTTCGGAAATCTTTCTAAACATTTTGGTAATTTGACACATTCGGTAACAAGACAGCATTAATTATAGACACATTTCAGATAAATCAGTATGTGAGCTCCAATTTCAGTTCACACGATTGGGCCTTGCCACATGTGTATCTGCAACGTTTTAACTTGCAGCTGATTTTCTTTGTTTCTGTCTATAACTGTCTTGCAAACCCATTCTTGATCAAGTAGGCGGATCTAAGCTTAATTTTGCCTCTCTAGTGGTTATTGTTTTTGTCATTTTGGAATTCTAGTCTGCTACTTTGGCATTTATTTGGCTGTGTAGTATCAGTTCACTGAATAATTTGTAAGAGAGGCTCCTTTATTATCTCGCCTCACAGCTCTAAAGGGCAGAGTTGGCCTGTCATGGATCTTTATCCGGGTAAGTACTCCTGGAATTACCTATATGGAAGTGTAGTTTATTCGATATGATAGAAATCGGTGACATTCATGTGAGTTGTAACATGCTTACGGTACAGAGGGCTACTTTGATTATGGTTTTCTCGACCTGGCGTTGACTTTGTAACCTTTGGCTCAATTTTGGTCTTATTAGCTATCAGCCTGCAAATTTTAATCTATTTTGGCTGATCTATACTTCACCTTCCTGTATGGTTATGCATATATAGGTGAGTAAAAATTAAGTATTAATTAAGGAGAGACCCAAGTATATGGATAGCATGATGCTTCCTTGCACTTATTTAGAGGATAGATTTGGGGAGAAATACACTCCAGACTAATGGTGCTCGCAAGGATTTCTTTTTCAACTTCAGGTGCTGTATGCAGAGCTTCCAGTATCCCCCTTTACAGAGTATGCTGATGGACCAATTGTTGTCAAGACTGGCTGAGTGGCTTATGGTAGTGAGCTTCTTTTGAATATGGACTAGATTCAAAAGTAGAGTGCTATATGATGGGAAAAGTGAGGGAGTGCTAATTAAGGAACTTAGGGTGTTCTGTAGATTGCTCGGGACTCACCTGAAGTCTGAGGTAGCTCAGGATTGGATAGTGAAGATATTTGGGCAAGGATTATTGGTTGAAAGAATCAATATCTATGCGAAGGGATACTGAACTCCGATCAAAAGAACTTTATATGGTCTTCTACGTGCTTCATGCCACTTTTCACCATTTCAGCTTTGGTAGGCAGCAGGAGACTTGCTACGGATTATACTTCATGCAGGGAAACTGAGTAAAAGTTCTAGTTTTCGTTGATGGCTTGGACGAAAGGTTGAGTCGTGGTGCAAGGCAGAGGTCGGTGATGGCGTTTCATCCATCCTGGTGAAACTTCTTTTTGCTTTCTTCTGGTGCCTTCTTTTTGTGCTATATGTACTCCAAGTGTGCAGTTCTTCCCCCCTTGGTGGATACTTTTACCAGGCTGATGTGATTGGTGTGGAACTAGCTAGCTTTGCATTGCCCGAGATTGGCCTTAGTTGGGTGCTACAGAATGTTATACGTCCATTTTATTTTTTTTGGTCATTGTTACTCAAGGTACTCATTATACGTCGTCCATGGCTTGGGAAATATTAGCTGTTATATTGGCATTTTAGCTGCCTTCTCCTGAAATCCACCATCTCTGCAAGTTTAGCAAGCTCATTGATGTTGATATTGGGCTCATCAATACGAGATATCACTAGCTTAATACTACCAGTTCACCTAATATCGTGGGTTCTGAAGCATGTTTCCTTGAAGAGTGAATATTTCGATTTTTCTTGCCATTTCGACATGTGAGTAGATGTATCTAGTGTAATCAAACAATCCAAAAAGCATAGCTTTGTTGAATCAGTATTCCTTCATTGATCTTTTTCTGCGTTGTTCTGTTCACAAGTCAAAGATTATGATCCTTGTTAAGAACATAATCTCCCAGCATTTTCACTGCACAAAAGCAAGGAAACGTGTGGATGTACATAAGGCTTTGGTTAATGGAGATGCTTGAGGAAGGAACTAATTCTGTGTTTGCCCTTGAAAAATGTCTAAGCTCTACGGCAACCGTCGAGCTTGTGGATGGAATGACCAAATAGCTTACGGAAGCAAAGTTAAGAGGACCAATAAAATACATTTTAAACTAAAATCACTTTTGAAACACGACTATTATTGCTGTTGTTATTTTTTTTTTTTTTGACAAATGAGAAAATAACATAGATAATTCGACAAATAAGAAAATATATCATGACATTCCACGATAACAAGAATACACAAATATCCAGCTAGTTTGGGGCATACACTCTTAGGAATTTTACATTAACACACGCGATACATGGAATGTGATAAAATAAATAAAGATGTGAGATTCTATCACAGCAACATGTTGTGTGGCTAATTTTAGCAAATGGCAATGCGGGATGACGAGCAAAAGTAGTTAATAATTTTGCTTTTATCATATGAAAAAAGTTATTGTCCATTGACAAGAACTTTTTTCATATGATAAAAGCAAAATTAGTAACTACTTTTGCTCGTCATCCGCGCGTTGCCATTTGCTAAAATTAGCCACACAACATGTTGCTGTGACAGAATCTCACATCTTTATTTGTTTTATCACATATAACTATATATTCACGTTAGCAAACTGGGTTAAGTTGCTAGCGTGATCTGGCCGTCCACGCGCGATCTGTAGACGGTTCAGATCTTTTTTTTTGCATTTTCTTTAAGTCCATCCGCTTCATAATGTAGCGGACAATTTTTGGACAAAAATACCCCTCTTAGATCCCATCCGCTACATTATGTAGCGGATGACTTCTGACACTATCTCTCTCTCATTGATTTTATGTCTCCTCTCTGACTTGTCTCTTCTTTCTCTCTCCTCTCTAACTTGTTTCTCTCTCTCTCTCTCTCTCTCATCTTCCTCTCCCCCAAAAGAGCCCCCAAAACAGAGCCAGCAGGTTCCAGAGCGACGAACTTGAACCAGAATTCCCCAAAACACTCGTCCACTTTGACGACGTGATTGGTGAACACACTCAGCTCCATTTTGACCATGCTTCATTTGATTACGGCTTTGATCCAGCGGTTGACACTGGATATGGGTTCCAAATCATGCAGTTTTTGAAGCTAAGTTTGAACGTGTCGATGCTGGGGGACCTGTTGCCGGCGAGCACCTTGCTGACGAACTCCACGAACTTTTCCGGGCTGTGAAGGTGGGGCTGGCAGTGGAAATCGAGCATTGGGATGCAGGACCAGAGTCTCAAGTAGAGCGACGAGAGGATGGATGTGGCGACGACGTTTTTGGTGGGTAAGAAGGAAAGTATGTGGCAGAGGATCTCGTCGGGCAGGTTGCTCAACCGGTCGTTGCCGTCGTTTGTACAACGGCGCTGCTACGACGGCCGCCGGGGGATGCTTGGTTTCATGATGATCGAAGGAGAGCGATTTGAAGGTGGTCGAAAGCACTAGATGAAGAAGATCCTTTATTACATGAGACATCCAGTGGACTTCTCTTTTACTGCTCTCTTTCTTTGATTCTTGGTATATTCTTGACAGAGAAATCCAAGAATTGACAGCACGTCTGCATTTTTGTCCTTCTCGCGCTTTCAGTTTTTGAAGTACCTATCCGCTACATTAAGTAGCGGATGAAGTACTTCATCCGCTACATAATGTAGCGGATGATGGATACCCATTTCTTTCTCTCATAGAATGAATCAGGCCTTGTCTCTCTCTTTTTGTCTTAAGTCATGTATCTTGAGTAAGAGCTTACAGTTCTTGAGATTTCAAAACCCATTTGACCCCAATCCTAAAAGTTATGGCTAGCATGTTGGAACCCATTCGACCATGAATCATTCCCGTATAACTTTCCATGAACTCTCATTTTTCAAGCTGCCTCTTAGATAGTCTTGCATTTCCATGTCTGGGGCTTCCAGCAGTGGACTTAACTGTACAGGGGAGCACAACCTTTGTTTCCTTCCACTTCTTGACCCCATTTCTTCTTTTTAACTACTCAGATGAGAAGGATCAAAAAAAGAAAAAGCTATATCCAGATGTATTTCAAAGAGATAGGAGAGAGAGACAGAGAGACAAAGGGGGAGAGAGAGAGTCAGAAAATTAAAGGGAGAGAGAGAGATGATGAGAGAAAGAAAAGAATGTCAGAGCATTAATGAGGAAAATGAGAGAGAAAGAGAAAAAAGCTGAAAAGATTTGTCCGCTACATAATGTAGCGGACGGACTCTTTTTAAACCGCAGGATATTTTGGTCAAAAAATCGTCTGCTACATTATGTAGCGGACGGACTTTAAAAAAACGTAAAAAAAAAATCTGGACCGTCCACAGATCGCGCGTGGACGGCCAGATCGCGTTAGCAACTTTTCCTATTTTGCTAGCGCTATCAACGGATCAACTCCCATATATATAGTCTATAACTATAGAGCGGCTGTCATATATATATATATATATATATATATATATATATATATATATATATATATATATATATAACACACAAGTGATACAACAATATCCTCAGTTAAAGAGGACAAAACTTGAAACTTACCCACGAGAAAAAGGCAAAGCAAAACAATATTGTCATTATTTTGGGTGTGAATTTACACTGTTTTTTTTTGTTAGGTTTTTGGTTCCCCCACCCCCCCAAGTGATACAACTATAATATATATATATATATATATATATATATATTATAGTTGCTAAAACCTGCTTTGATAACCTTTTCTCAACTATAATATATATATATATATATATATATATATATATATATATATATATATATATATATATATATTAATTATAGTTGCTAAAACCTGCTTGGATAACCTTTTCTCAACATTTGGGGGGGGTGGGGGAACCAAAAACCTAACAAAAAAAAACAGTGTAAATTCACACCCAAAATAATGACAATATTGTTTTGCTTTGCCTTTTTCTCGTGGGTAAGTTTCAAGTTTTGTCCTCTTTAACTGAGGATATTGTTGTATCACTTGTGTGTGTGTGTGTATATATATATATATATATATATATATATATATATATATATATAATAATAATAACAAAATGTACAAATTTGGTCACCAAAATAATTCAGGTACACTGGCTCCGCCTAGTAACTCGTCGGAATCACAGTTTTCAGATCTGCATTCAGCTCCCAAAACTAGGGCTTTCAGGCCAGCCTTCTCCTCCTTTACCACAAAACCCTAGATCACCTCTGCCAAATCAGGGCCTCTCTCTTTCTGCCCCTCCCTCCTTCCCCGTAGAACACCATGGACTCTTTGCTAGCCACCTATGCCTCTTCAGACGAAGAAGCAGAAGAAGAAAAGCAAGAATCACACCAGCCACCCACCCAATCCCTTCAACGATCAAATCCCCCTAAAAGTTCCTCTATCTTCTCTTTCCTTGCACCCCCAAAAGCATCGCCGCCAACGTCAATTATCAACGACCATTCCCCTTCCGCCGCCAATCACAACCGTCCTGCTAAGCCATCCTCCCTATTCTCTTCACTTCCTCAACCCAAATCAGAAAAACCTAATTCCGCCCCCGCCCCCTCAGGCCCTAAACCTAAAAAAGTCGTTCAATTCAGGCCACCCGTTAACCAAATTAGCAAGTCCAACGACGATGACGACGAAGAAGAAGAAGATTATGGTAAACAAAGAAGGAATGCCGAGTCTATTACTCAAACACCATCTGTCAAATCATTTTTATCCAGTATTCCGGCACCGAAAAACGCAGCATTGGGCTCCTTGTCCATGTCGTTAGGAACCGGTAGGCGATCGATCATTGATGCAGACGCAGCGAGGTCGAACTCAGGTGCTTCCGGGATTTCGACTGAAGCAAATGTTAGTTCGAACATAAGTGAACAGTCAATTGGAGTTTCTGATGGCTTATTGGAGTATACAGTTTCTGGTGATGCTTCGGATTGGGGTTTAGGTAGTGAGCAATATTTGAACTATGAGACATACGGTGGATATGATGGTGGCGGTGGCGGTGGTGGTGATGCTTCGAGTTTGGTTTCGGAATCTGGTGATTATGCGAACTATGATAGTTATAGTGGTGGATATGGTAGTTATGAGACTGAAGGGCACTACGACTATGAGAGTAAGTGGGTTGATAAGTCGGATGCAATTGTGGAACCAGATGTATCGCGGGCAGCAGCAGAAAATGTGGTGAGGGTTTACGCAAAGAGGGGAAGGAAAGATGTTCTTCCTGATGAAATGATAGAGGTTCAGCAGGATGAGCTGATGAAGAACCGGCCTAGGGAGGACAAGGCCAAATTGACTGGGATCGCTTTTGGCCCCTCTTACCAGGTATTTATTATTGATTCCTGCTATTTTGATTCTTGATATGATTGTTATTTTATGTTCTTTTGGAACTTGAACAAACTACTTAGTGTCGCTGGGCTGTCAATAGGGCTACCAGTCACATTTGCTGGTTGCAGTTACCTTACATGGACACTTGTGTGTGGACTCCCATGAGAATATGATGGGCACTGGTTACGTCTTTGACTTAGTAGTGTCACAGTTAAGCTGTCATGTAAAGGATTGAGTGAATAAGAGATCGGTTGTGTATGTGCTACTCTTCATTAGCTCAGTATTATTGTTTGCATGAAAAATTTGTCGAATCACATCTTCTTCATTCAGATTGTCTGCATACTTGCTTGATGCGTACGGTATGATATACATACCTGAGCATTTCTAACATCCATTAATGGGGCTTCCGTTTTATTTGTTTTCTATTTGGGGGCGGGAGGGAAACAGGCCTAGAGTCTAGAGAGTTAATGCTAAACCATATCTGAATTTCTGCTCAACTGGATTACTGGCCCATTGCAGTGATAGAGCTGGGAACTCATTTTAAGGTCCCAAACGTATTTTTTTGGAGGGTAATGCGCTTGAAGTCTGAATCCTGAAATTTTCTTATATTTGCTCTCTGTCTATAACGTTGAAGCTACGAAAAGTAACATGTTTGCTGGAGCTATTTTATTTGTCGTACAAGTTTGTTAGTGTTATGCAGATTAGCGTAGAAATATTGCGGTTTTTTACCTCTTTGTTTACGTTTATTAGACATGTGGTATCGAGGCCATTACATATAACGAAACAATAGCAGCTTCCTAGGGGGAACAAACTACTGAACATTATATCAGAATATGGTGTTTTCTATTTTATATATATACACACACACACATTTGGTGGGTTGGGGGGGGGGGTGTTCGCTGGCTATCTGCCTCCTTCTGGTGGTGGCTAGTTATCGTACTTAGTCGATAAGTCAGATAATGGACTTACAATAAGAATTAGTTGGTAAGGCCTACCAAGTGAATTAGTGTGGTGTAGGGACGATCTCTTAAGGCATGCTGGGGGAAGAGAGCTGAGGTGGGTGAGATCCCCTTTGGCTAGCAATTGGAGATCTGGTGGAGCTTCAGTTTATAAGTTTGCATGCACGAACTGGAGTCATTTGCTTGGTCCTTTTTTCCTTTTGTAATAATTGCAGTTGTTTCGAGTTTCTGGGCCACTTCAGAAAATCAGGAATTTTTTTTTGCGTAGAAGGGCCGAGGGTGGTTGCACAGCTTTGTTAGAGAATATATGAAATCTGTAACTGGGTTGTGCCTACAGATGATGGTTTCTGCAGTTTGCATGCCTATGTTGAATATTCTGGAGGAAGAGTTTGGATTATCATGTGTTACTTTTCAGTAGATCGAGGGGCATATACGTTTCAAGAAGGCTGACATTGAGTAGATTAGGAGTTACTCTTGGAGTCCCTTCAGCGTCAAACAAGGGACTAGACTTGCTGTCCGTAAATTTGCCCTAATGCTTGCTATGGGTGCAATTTACATGATTGTTTTTCTGTTTTTAAGTGGCCTAGACCTATTCAGCTGTTTGCAGTAGTATAGGTGAAGTTCCTTAAGCGAAGCATGTAGTTAGGTGTAGATGAGTTTGTTTACCTACATAAAAGAATATGAGGTTAAATGACCTTTACCAGGAGAATCATTTGTGAATTTCATCTGCGGATGGCTCTCAAATACTGTTGCTATAGTTTGTTTAGTAGTGGTTTTCATTTGCAGCACATGTTGGGGGAGCATGAACGACAGGCATAATTGCAATCATCTCACATTCTTCCATTGTTTTCGGCATTTGGGAGTGTGCGTGTGCGCGGGGATAGGGGTTGGACTCTTTATTTTTTACCTTTCATACATGGCATCGAGTTGACTAGTGATGCTTTCTTGAGTTGATTGGCAATGTGTATTGGGTGCAAAGGGGACTTTTTTCCTCTTCTGTGCCCAACAATCCGAAAGTCTTATCCTCTAACAGGGAGCACTAATAGCCATAAGAGAGAGTTGTTTGAGATTGGATGTCTTGGGTCCTGAGAACCCTCTTGGGGTTGGTTTGTGGAAACTCCATACCGACTTCTTGGGTCTATGTTATGATTGTATATCCTCTTAAGTTTGATATGGCAGGATAGATGGTTCAATGAGGTGCCGCTGCAAGTCAGGTCCATAAGACGTGTCAATCAGGAGAAAATAGTCATTGGTCCCTGCCCACCGCGTGTTACGGTCTTGTGGAATGCCATGCGGTAATGGTCAGACACCATTGACTGTTTTTTGCTCATTTAGTAGTAAACTGGAAGCTAGTATCTGGAGATTTCCCAGACGTTAGTGGGATGCTTGTTTCTAATCTCGATTGTAGAAGGGGATTAGGATTGGGAACTTCAATTCTGCTGATACTTCCGTGGAGCATTACAGTCAAGGAGGCGTCTTGAAATCATATGGTTGGGAGATGGTACATTTTTTGAGTGGCTTGTTTGTAAACAAGCTTTATTTGTTTGGAAGACAGCTACTCATAAATTGTAGCAGCATGTGAAAGAAGGCGGAGTACATGGCTGGTTACTTGCATTTGCTTCAGAGTTGTGGATTATTTTTGGTAGGCAGTGGGTTAAGTTGCAGTATTTTAACTTCTTTTTTTTGTCATTCAAGAATAAGAAGTTTGACCCCCCTCAGATAAGGGTGTTATTAAGTCGTTGGAAGTTTCTAAGAGATGGCCATTTATTTAGTTATTGGTAGGTTCTAAGAGTCGTGAAATACATGATTGTAAGTGGTGGAATTTGACTTACCTTGTGCTGGGCCATCTTTACTTCTACGATGCAGTTAGGGCATGCAAACTCAGCTTATATCAACCAGGCTAGTTGGGGTCGGCTACGTGAATCTTATTCTTCCATTCCAAGCACATGTCTATGAAGTCTTGGCAGCCGTGTGTTTTTTCAGCAATTCTCCCCATGTTATTCTCAGTCTCACCTCATCAACTTGACACAGATCCTTTTTCCTCACTGAAGTATCTATATGGTGGATAGAAGTCATCTCTCTCAATTGGTGCCACTGCCTCGTATAATATTTCATATCCCGTGTACATGTAAAATATGCCCTGATTTTTTTCAGTATTACTCGTTACGCAAAAAGATTTTAATGACTCGATCAATTTTTCTTGCAGCCTGTTTCAGCAAAGGGGAAGCCTACAAAGCTGCATAAGAGGAAGCATCAAATTGGTTCTCTGTACTTTGATATGAAACAGAAAGAGATGGAGCTTGCAGAGCGGCGTGCCAAAGGGTTTCTCACCAAAGCTGAAACACAAGCCAAATATGGATGGTGAGTTTGAGGTCGTTTGCATTGTGTATTCTGTATTGACCACAAAACAAATTGTAGTTAACAGTATTAGAAGTTTGATCTCTTTGTAACTAGTCTCACGTTGCCACACTGTTCAAACAGTAGATGAGAGCAAAATTTGTCACTTTTATTTTGGAAGTGCTTTTATATGGTTCTTATGTCCATGTTTGTAACATATCAGAGATTTTTTAGTTTGCTCGAAATAGTTGAAGACTGAACGATTGTTACTGGTGAGCAAAGTGATAAACAAAGGCAATTGCCCAATTTTGGGAAGAAAAGGAAAACATCTTTTGGTGCCTTGGGCAATTTTCTGGATCCACTAGAAGTAAACCAGAAAGCGTAGTTCAACTTACTGAGAGAAGCAAAACTAGAAGTAAATCCCGTCTGCCTTGGGGTTTTCAAGATTGTCCTCATCAAAGCCACTTTTTTCCAGGGAAACTTAAAACTTTTTTTGAGGCAAAGATTTCACTCACTGAGAAAGCACCTCAATGAAATCCCAAGTGCGACTGGGTCACAATCTTTTTCTCTTAAATCACGAGATCACGTACAGAAGTTAAAATCACCACATTAAAGCCTGCTTTAATTTACAGATACAGAACTACATCTCACCTACTGGAAATTTACAACCCTGAAAACAAATACTATAAGACACGGCTATTGGCTCTATCAACGGCCTACTCTTTTCGACTCAATTTCCTTCACGCTTTGAACTATGTCATCGATGTTTCTCGATAGGTGATTGGAGTGTTCCTCCATATCTTTCAAAACCATATCAAGCTGTTCTTGCATGGCAGCAGACCGCTTCCGCTCCCGCTGTAGTTCAGCTGTCAATTCTCGAATCTTCACATCTTTCTCATCCTGGAATGTGTAAAGAGGAGGAAGGAGTGAGAAGCTTGCTAAATATTGGTTAACATTAAGAGATGATGCAAAGACCAGTAAGATTTCCCTCCTGCAGTAAATAGAAAAGCAAGCATCAAAGCAAGTGCAGTCACTAAAAGATTATCAGAAAAGAAAGAATAAAAAAAACAAATATGTTTAATTCCAGTGTAAGAATAATTATCAATAATGTAGACCACAGGCGCCGTAATTTGACCACAAAGATGGTACACGCACTAAACATCTTGAAGTCACGAATACATCTCCCTTTCAGCTGCCTTCCCCAGACGCCAAGCAAGAAACCTTGACGAGCATTACCACTACTAAAGACTAGAGTAGACCATGCTACAGAGTCATGAGTTCCGCCTTAGTGGAGAGCTACTATCCATCCTTTCTCATGCAGTCAAACAAGTGATTGTCTTCGATTCATTTAGATCACTTTGACACTTATCTTTGTGTTTGACACTTATCTTTGTGCTGGTCCCCAAAAGAATCACTTCAAGTTCTATCTATTGTATTATAAAATGCTATTTGCTCTAAACACTTCTCACTCCTTTTCAATTTGATGACTCGTTTCTGACAATAAATGCTCTATATATGTAACATGATTTTGAAACCACTGATGATTTGAACTCGAGTCATTTATGTTATAAGACACTTGCATTTGATGGCAATTGGTTCAGCTTTCAGCCAAATAGATTAAAGGGGTAAAAATATCTGAAAATTGTCACGCGACTCCCAGATTAGAAGGGAAACAATTTTCTGTAACACAATAATAGCACGGGTAGTGGAAAACAGAAAATGCTTGGTTCCTCAGAGACGATGATAGGTTAATTTAGTATTCCTATTCCTTCCTCAGTGATTGGATCTCTTACAAATGGCACCTACAACATAAATCAACTTCACATGCTGTAATAGTTGCGAGTAATCAACAAGCGGCAGGGCGATTTGATAGAGTAAACCTTGGAGACAGCTTAAGTAGAAAGCCGAAAACAATCTTTACTTGTATCATACACACACCAGTCATTCAATTTGACGTGCTAGCCCAAATGGGCCTTCAGTTTCTGGAATATTTTCAAGCTGAGCTTCGATCGATTCCTACTGTTCAATGCAGGATAAATGTTGCCGGGGCTTGTTGCATGTGATTGATCAGCCAAGCGAGGCGGAGAATAAGCTCGGTTGGAAGGGTGGTAATGGGCAGTTTTCTCTTTGGTCATTCGCTGTAAGATCTTGAAGGGCAACACACGATCTCCTTTTTCACAGAAGAGCATTTGGAGGGTTTGGGCACCTCCAGAGGTGGCTTTCTTTGCTTGGACCACTGCTCATGGGTCTATTCCGACTTGCTATAATTTGAAGAGGGGGTTAGTGTTGGCAAGTTGGTGCTACATGGCCAAGACAAATGGCAAAATCAATCATTTGTGAAGTGGCTCGAAACTTATGGTGCCTGCTTTTTGGCCTGATTGGGATTAACTGCGTTTGGTTGTTGATTGCTTAGCAGGGTACATCTGTCCCTCGTGAAGCGAAGCAAAGGTGGGGTCCAGCTCCTATATGCTTGTATTGGTCTATTTGGACAGAGCGCCATAGGAGGTGTTTCGAGAACGCAGAGTCACGGAGATAACTAGACAGTAATTTGTGGAGTTCCCTGATGATTTTTCAGTGCGAGGTAACTTGTAGTTATGTTTTGAGCCCCCAGCTTTTTGTTTCTCGTGGGGTTTTTGCGGCACTTCTTTTCTGTTCCTTGCACATGGGTTTTGCTCCCTCAGGCGGCATTAGTGTTTATTATATATTTACTTATCATACAGACCTATATTTGGCACCCCAAGGATAAGTTATCCCATTCTATTGAACTATAGGAACAGCACAAGTGCAGTTCAGTACTTCAGTCTCATCTCTGAAGGTAACAGTTTTCTTAGCAAAGCATGTTTCTTCACGTAGTTCAGACGGATACTGTCGTGTTGCATTAAAAAGTCAGGGCTGCTACCTTCACTCAGAGTCTCAGACCTCTCGTTCCATCTAAACTAGCAACTAAACTTTAGCGCTGAATGAAACTTCAGAATTCCATATTCTAAACCGTGAATCACTAGCATTATCCTACTAGTGTCTTTTATAACCTCCACGACTGTCAACCATCAAACAGTTCAGTAAAGTTTGATAACAGCAATAATTTTTTTAACTACCAAGAAGTCTGAATTTTACTTGCACATGTATTCAAGGTGGAAATGGTTGCACGCTTTGGTTGTATACACTGGAAGCTCCCAAATGCTACAACCATGCACCAAAAAGTAGTGCATCTTGCCTAGGACAGGTTACGCAATGATACATTCCAAAGTAAGTCATACCAGCTGGAGTAATCAGAATATTATATATGACAATTATGATTTCAGAGTCTTATTAATGGGTCTACAAAATCAAGAGAATGAACCAGTAAAGTAATCATCTAATAGGTCTCAATTCCTCAAAAAATTGTGAAGTAGTGCTAATAACATTGACTGGTTCATACAAACTGCCTCCTAGTTTTCCTTATTTTCGTCCGTTACATTTGTGTTTTGCCATTCAGCTGCCAGCTGCATGTGAGGACACATCAAGCCTTTTCTTGTTCATTAAAGAAAATAATCGGAACTGTTACTATCATGAAAGAATGTCTATGACAACATCAAAAACTTATATTTTAAGTGAACTCTAGAGACTGGTTGCTGGGGGAGCACAAACTTAATAAACTATCTTGGGCTTCAACAAATATGGGGATCTGCAGTCCGGAGGTTGCCTACAACAGTCCAGCAGACTATTTGGTTTCTGTGAGGTATTGTACTAGTATGCAGCTATTCAAGCCAACTCTTAGGCTTTCTTAAATCGCGTAGGTTATCTATGTACATATTTCATTTGCTCGACTTTAGCAACACTGAGGTCGTGTTTGGATGAGGTAATTGAACTGAGGATTTCACTTTCATAGAGGATTTTAAAATACATGGTATAAAATCCCTTGTTTGGATATTGATAAGATGGATTTACCAAATTCTAGGAGGGATTTGAAAAGAGGATTTGGTGTGCTAAAATTCCCTCTAGAAATAACTAGTCCAGACTAGTTATTTGTCAAATCCCTTCCACAAAAATAGTCTCCATTATTTTAGGTAACTTCTTCCATAAAAAAAGGAGATGCTCTCTCTCCTTAGTTTGATGCTCTCTCTCATTAGTTTGTACCTGTACAATATTAAATTATCTAGGTTCAAATTTTCAAATGTAAATTCACTTATGAAATACTCAATCTACAAAGTCGCCCAAACACAATATTTGTAATTCCATAAATTTGTGAATCAACGAATTTCAAAATGAATGGATTTTGAAATTCTTTATCCAAACACACTCTGAGAAATATGTGTTCCCCTAAATATCAAACCAGCAAAATATTGATCTGAAACCATCAGGAGCTGACGCGGAAGAGGCTTACAGTAAAGTACACAAATGAGACGACTAAATGACTGATCACTAGACAATCTCTGAGGTCTACAAGAACTGTAAAATGTGTTCAGGAAAAAAGAGGTTGCAAGTATCATAGATTTCTGTAATATAAAGTATAAGCAGGTTTTTGCCAACACTTTAACTTGCCCAACAAAGTAGATTTCTTTTTAATGGGAGGATCATGCAGACGACACTGATGGCAATAGGAGATACTGCAAAAGGAAAGGTGAGTCCAACTAAGTCATGAAGGTGCATAAGGCACGTTGAACAAGATTTTGAATTGACCTAACTAAGCATCACTGGCAGACAAATCTTTCTCATTTGTCTATGTAAAATTCAATCCTTCGTGGAAAAAAAGTTACACACATTCAAATGAACAAAACATTTGTCATTTGCAGGAAGCAGCTAATCTCTCCGTTTCTCCTATTTACTGGACAAATTACCATTACTTACTGGATAAATTATCATCTCCCACATGTCAAAAGCAGCATTCTTCTGTCTTACATACTTACTTTCTAAGTATGCACACGTGCAGAGAGTTTATCTAATAACAAACTGATTAATTATGTAAGTTAAACAGCCTTCCTTCTGGAGATACAAGCCTTATATTGCCTGCAGCATACCTCAGTTTCACACCAAGTTGTATGTATCGTATCATATACGTACATACACAATCAAGAAGCAAGGTCAGCATTTACTTTACTATAGCAACTGATAGGATGGATCCTAAAAGTTACAATGGCTAACTCAACACCACAAATTAGATAAGGAAAGACATATATAAACTACCAGTCGTACTTGCAAATACTTTCTGAATTTTTCATCGAAGTTAAAAGCACTTACTGGTGTTTGAGACAGGAGCACTGTGCGACGATTGTTGGAGGGTGCAACTACAAGTGGATGGTTGTGCTCCGTAACGAATCGCGTAACGATCCATTTTCCTGTCTTCTCTTTCTTTACAACGATCATTGCCTTGCAGCCTTCCCTGGTGATCGCTCTGGGCTTTCTGTTTTCACTCCGCCGGGGTTTACACTTGCGGAAACCTTCTTTGTTGCACACTAGCCTACGCCATACCACCTTCCCATCACGCATTGATCGCCGAAATGCATCAACTCGCATTATGAAACCCAGGTGAGTGGCATAAGTATCATAGAATACCTTAGCAGCCTCTTCAGATTCAAATACCATACCAACGTATGGTTCCAGATTCACATTTCCTTCGTTTGCATCTGATTCTTTTCCGTTGGAGCTCTCTATCATTTCTCTGTCATCTCCCACAAATGGGTGTTCATCCACTGCCATAACAAAGCAAATGCTATTTGAGATTCTAAATTAAAACAAGGTGCAAACACCCTTGAGATCCAGTTAGCCATTGTGGCATCAGACCTCATTTAGTACACAACAAGGCATCTTCCAACCCAATAAGTCAAATGAATCTCATACATGTTGAGTGTCTGCAAGACGGGGGACCACCAAATATGACTACCTACTCCAACCTCAACCTAGTGCAACAATTCAACCCTCAACCTTTCGAGCCTTGTAACTTGATTACTGTCTCCCAAGAAGCTTCTGCCAGGCTAAAGCATTGCCCTAGGAAGTTCATATAGATTTCAGGCTCCACTTGTAACACAATGCTGCAAAATGAATACTTACAGGTACTTAATTAAGTGCGTTTTTGAAAGTGGGAATACAATTATACACAAGCGAATAAGTTCTGGAAATTGGGTACACTCTGACTCAGCCCGGTAAACCATTCTATTTCCCTTCCCCATCTATAAAGTTTTGCTAGGAACCATCTCGTTTCTTCGAATTGCTTTCAATCAGCTATTGTAGGTTTCCTTCAACTATACTGATGCTCAAAATACAGCTAAAGGGTGACAGAATTGACTGTTCTTTCTTGATTAAGCATCGAACAATTAAGTGAAATCAATGGGAAGAGAGAGCAGTTGAGATAAATGCGCGACTTACTAGATTTCGAGATCAAAGTCCAGTTAAGATGTAGTATGTAGCTTTTGCGCTTCCTCTGTTGTGGGGAGAGCAAAATAGAGATGACGAAAGGGCAATTAACAGAGAGAAAGCGAGAGGCGGTGGCGCGATGGAAATAGAGAGAAAGAGAAAGGTCGAAGGGGGTTTGAAGAATGCGTCACTGAGCATCATTTTGAACCGCATCCATGGCTGTTGAAAGTTAAGAAAAATGGACAAACAATAACCTTCACCAAGAGAATCTTATTTTTAAACATATTCATCCTTTTTTTATTGTCAAAATAATTTTGCAATAATAACCGCTAATGTCTCAGCCACAAACGACTATGTGAAATCGCATATAACAAGAAGAAAATAGCTTTTCTCAAGCATTAGTCCTTCTTTTTCTATCTAATAATATATCGTAATTCGATATTTCACTTTTCTATTTACTCTTTTGACATTTTTCCGTCGTTTGTATGCATTTCGTTAATGGTATAAATCTATCGTGCTAGATAAGGTATTGAATTTTGGTATATAATGGAGTGCACAAAAACTTTATGTTTTTTCGCTGCGGGTAGAATTGACTTGCCACGTGACCCGTTTGTTTTTTAAGGACAAAAATAAAGTAACAACATACATAAGGTTAATACAGTTAAAAGCAACGAGTTAATTGTGCTTTTTGATCCTACAGCAAGTAATTTTACCCTCCTCATTTTGACTTTTGCATTAAATTTTTAGACAGCTAGTAGAATATATGAAGGATGAAATTCGACTCATATTTCTTCATTTACACCCATTTAATTAAAAAAAAGTAATAAGATGTTGTTAAGAAGTGTGTTCTTGTCTAACGTTGCTGCTAAAGAACTTGAATTTACTAAAACAATAAGAATGAATTCTGAACTACTATTTGAGTGGCAGAAATATAGTTAGAACCTCAAATACACCGACAGTTGATGGTGGTTAAATATTTTGACATTTGTACGATGATGTTAAAAATAAAAATTATCTAAATACGTTATTAATTTTAGTGACCATTAATAATTGTGATAATCTGGCCGTGGCTATTGGGCTAATGTCAAAAGGCTTTCCAAAAAGTCGGCTGAACTTGGCCCATCCTTGTATAAATTGGGGCTGGCAAAACAGTAGTGATGTTTCTTCGTGACGTCTACATTGAAGCACTGCATAGATTTCATTACTGGCGACCGAGCGCGTCCGAGGAGTCAGGTAAGAAAATGGTGGGTCGATTTTAGACCGCCAGCGAAGAACAAGGCCGCGCTTCGGACATAGATTCTTCTTCTTCGCATGATTCCCAGTAAGTTAGCCCAAATCTCTCTCTCTCTCTCTCTCTCTCTCTTCAACAACTTTGATTTCCCATTTTGAAGCATGGCGGCAACGATCACCCTGCGGCATCGATTAGGCACAAGACGTAGTCAAATTTATAGAGTGCATCGAAAAAGTAGTTATGAGACCTTGTAAATACCAAATTTAGTTACTTTATGATGCATCATCCTAAGCCGAGGTACGGCAAATAGTATTGTCATTTGCCTTGTCTCGTCTTTTGCGCTTAAGTAGTGGCATAAGGTTGCTTGTTAGCAGGACCCTGGCTTACGAGGCATGACCGCATTAGAGAGTGTTTGCTGTCCGGAGCTTTAATTAGGTTAGAAGAAGTTTTTAATCGCTGTGTGAACAGTGGGTTGGTTTTGTTTTGGATTCTTTGTATTGCGTAATGGTTGATTCTTGACAGGATGACAGTGGAAAAGGTTGGGGTCCTTCAAAAGGATGTTTTGAGCTGAATAGAGGTTAGTAGTCTCAAGTTGTAGGCCGGAAGGACTTGAGGCGCAAAATATATATTAGAAAAAAATGGAATGACGGCGAAGGACAACTCTCCTACGATCGCTTGTTAAAATCCTGCAGGCATCAGACCTAAGTTTGCGTATCAATATTGAATTCTCGAAAGACATAATTGGTAATATTTTTCTGAAAATTAGTTCTTTTTACAGGTACCAATGGACGATTAGGTCATATGAACTCGCTTCCCTTTTTCCTCCACATCCCATCTTTTATATCTTGTGTCATTGGCAACAGAAACTTTACTTTGCAACCTTTTTTGCTGATAAACAAGAAGAAAACGAAGAATAGAACCCATGAAACATTGCCCCTGTTTGTCAGTAAATATTTAGTTATCTCCACGTTCAATTTGAATCAAGTGATTCCCCCCTTAGCAATGGAAAAGCACGCATAGAGAACTCCCGCTTTCTAGGGTCAGAAGAACTGTATGGTCTCATGCTGCTTTTGGCTAGGCTTTGTATTGAATTAGATGTTGCACAACCTAGATGTAATTGCATTTGGTTCGAGACAGGCTAAGGCCCTCTTTTGCTTGAGTCTAGTCTTGCCTTTTAACATTTGTGTGGTAAACCTTGTTACTTTGTATGAATCAAGATCTTCTAGATGTAAACTCAAAATTACATTTTAATCTACCAGTTGCCGTGACCTTAAGACCACTTCAAATTGTAATGGCCTACAAAAGAGCCCGTCTTTCCAATAGTCATCTCTGACTAAGATAAGAAAGAGTATAATTGTAATAGCACTGACACGATTTGCAGTGGACTTGGACCAGGGAGATGGGGAGAAGGGTTGCCCTACAGAAGGGAACATGGATGTGTCCAAAGGAGATTTTGTTCTAGAACCGCAGGTGGGTATGGAATTTGAATCTGAAGATGCTGCTCGCAAATTCTACATCGAATATGCCAGACGGGTGGGATTTGTCGTGCGTATTATGCAACGCCGTCGTTCAGAGATTGATGGGAAAACTCTTGCCCGACGACTTGGATGTAACAAGCAGGGGTTTTCTCCTAATCCAAAGAATACACTTGGTCCAGATAAGAAGCCTCGACCTAGTGCGCGAGAAGGTTGCAAGGCAACAATTTTAGTGAAGATGGAGAAATCTGGGAAATGGGTTGTCACGAGATTCGTGAAGGATCATAACCATCCTCTGGTTGTTATGGAGCATGAATTCAGCAATGCGGTGAGTTTCTGCCCTTACATGTAGCATATCTGTTTCTGTGTCTTTATTCCTGTTAATTATATTTCGGGAGCATTTCTTACTTGGACGGTCTTTGTTGTTTGGGTCGTGTCCTCTTATTTTCTTGCTTTCCTAGTCCTTCTAGAGGAAAATATTTTTCTTTCAATTGCTGGTGTTGCCCATGTTCACAGTATTTCCTCTTTACTTTCTTGCTAACTTGCAAGGGTCCTGATCCTTACAAGGCAAGCTGGTAGGCAGGTGAGACAGGATAGGCTCTCGCTGGTCGCTACTAATCAGGCGAAACCCACCGTGACCCTCCGATGTCACCTGCATAAACCTTTTTACAATGTGAATATATGTTCCATGAATGTGCTTTACAAAGTGAAAATATACGACAGAAGCCCTTTTTAATGGGGTTATGAATTTTTCGGATGCTATGCTAGTTTGTCTTCCCCAAGGTATAAATATTGACCGAGTTTGAAATCATGCATATTACGATGTATTGATGGATTCAGCGGGTCTGATAAGACGATTCCTTGCTTGAAGTCTGGACTCACCTTGTAAAAGATAAGAAAGGCCAATGTCTTATCATTTTTAGTCAAATTAATTGCAGAAACTTAACAGTTGTGGCAATCTGTGTTTATGTACAAACATGAACCAAGATATACTCTGTTGTTGAATAATGGGAGAAATGATATAGTTGCGGAAATTAGTTGTGTTATGCATGAAGTTGAAATATAACCATTGTAAATGGGAAGACACGGAGATAACTAAACCAAACTCATTCGCTTGTTCCCTTATCTGATTTTTGTTCCTCGTTTTCCTTAGTTACTACCTCACTCCCAAATTTGAGTCGTTTCAACTTTTTAGCCAATTTATAGGGTACAATCTAGCATAAAAAGTTTGGCATTGCTCATTCTCTTTAACCTCGTTTGACTCGGCAAACCGTCCTTATTTCCTTGTTCTAATCTAAAAATAACTAAAAAGTCAAAAATACTCAATTTTGGATAAGGAGTGAATAATGTTATAGGTTCATTTTGTCGTTATTAGAGGAATAAAGTGGGACATTTAACCTTAAAGAAATTCTGGCCTCACCGCTACTAACTTTGCTACCTTCAAAGGTGTTGCAGAGTTCAAAGTCCTAGTTGGCTCATGGTATGTGGTTCTCACGAGTTGTCTTACAAGTTACACCATATAGACCTACAGGAAACAACCCATACATAGAGAGTCAGGCCTTGAGACCTAAATGCTATTAGTAGCTGAACGTATCAAGAAGCATAAAAAGGGATTTTGAATGATAATATCACTAACGTGAATGCATGCTCTTCTGGATTACATTTGGAGATAATCTCTTAGGTTTGGAGAGAGTATGCATGGGGTAGGCTTACTTTCGAAATCGTGTTACATGTAGAATGACCTCGGATGAGCGAAAGATACTCAAATAGGCAGTATAACACCTAACATTGGACACGTCCTGAAATAAATTCTGCAAGCAGTGAAGGTAGGGCATCTGGCAACGCTGTTTGTAGCTGTTTTTGACCTATTATAATCATGGGTAGTGAAGTTAGTGACTCATAATGTGGGTTGATCAGCTTTTTATTCACCTGCAGGGAGATAAGGATAAGAAAATTGAAGAGCTTACGCTGGAGTTGCAGAATCAGGATCAGTTATGTGCAGCGTATCGGGAAAAACTACTTAGGTTTCTTAATAATGTTGAGGAGCAAGCTGAACAACTGTCTTCAAAAGTTCAAGTAGTGGTTGAAAATGTGAGAAAAGTTGAAGCCGAGGAGCAATCTTCAAAAGTTAGAGTAGGTTCTGAAAATGTGAGAAAAGCTGAAGCCGAGGTGCAATCTTCAAAAGTTACAGTAAGGTCCTGAAAATGTGAGAAAAGTTGAAGCCGAATTGTAAAAGTGCTTCCATGATAGATAACCTCAGTGTAGAGTCTGTTACTTTCTATATTTGAAATCTGTACATAATTCAAGTCCAGTTGCAGAAATCGATTCATACTTATATGCAACAGTTGCTCGTCCAATTTGCTTCTTTCACTTACGATGGTTGAACCCGGTAGTGGACCCTAACAGCGCCCTGCTTATAGCAACTTCTATATTAAGTTATATATCTCGGAGTAAGGTGGTGAAATCGAAGGACGTAACTATGTTGGTGCAAAGTTCTGAGTCTCGTCGAAGCCGTTGAGGCTTCCTCACCCCCTCCTATCAAGTTGCCAAAAAACTATGAACCAGAGTGGGCATGACCCATATTGTGGGCATTGTGTGTGATTTGAAGCGAGCATCTCCATTCTTGATCTTGTACTCAGGACCCTCATCCCGATTCCAGATTTTATTTTATTTTTTTCCATTTTCGTGTGTCGCCCTAACTGCAACACGTGTTTCAAACTATTGGAGCATGTGAGATAATGCTTGAGAAGGCATATCAATCAAGATTAAGAAGTTAGAGATAATTAGAAGTTAAATCTATCTTTCACATCATCTTGTACTCAGTATTACTTGTCTGCCGTCAGTCAAAGATTTCGTCCATCAATTTTCCACTACACGCACTAGTAGGAAGGTGTTCTAGTCACCCTCACAATTTCCTTTTTAGTATTTTTTTTCTTTTGACATATTTCTCTTGTCGAAATATCATCCGTTACTGGCACACAAGTCTTAATTATTTTTCCTTCTCTTTTTTTGAATTTGGAGTTTCATGACTAACAAATAGTGGCGCAACGTTAGCCCTTGAGGAATTTTTTAGTGGTCTTGAATTACCTTTTTAGTTCACTAGCGCATTAAAGACTCAAGCCTTCACCACAATTGGAAAAATATACCAATCAAGATTAGAAAGGTAGAGATAATTATAAGTTTAATTTATTTTTCACATATTACTTATCTGCTTTACAGACCTAAATAACATCTCATGATACTTGTGTTTACCGTGCCTGTAGCTCACAAAAGCGAGCAACATTTTGTTTAGGTGCACTCGTGACTATAACTTGTTGAACTGTGCGCTTCTCATCGACACCAAGTAGCTGTCTGATGTTGCATAAAAGCCCGAGCATTCATCGCTTATGTAACTTGAGCAATGAGAATGGGTCAAAAAGTGAGCCAAAAGCCGAAAAAGTGCTACGTAAAGCAACTTTCAGGGTCCAAGTGTAATAATCTTAATCCCCAGGGGTGCGACGGAAGAAAAACAAACTTTGCAAAACAGTTGAAAGTCGAAAACGGCGTCTTTTCCGGTACGAGGATGTCGAAGTTGCCGGTGCAATCTCTGGTGAACAGACAAGTCTTCCGTCGGTCCAAATCAGTAAGTCCATCAATTACTTAGTTAAAGTTGCCGTTCCGCTTCATCCTCGTCTTTTCTGTGCGTTATCTCATAATATGCGCCTAAAGTTTGGAAATTTTAGGGTTTATAGTTGTTGCATAGTTAATTTTAGACATCTGTTGTGTGCCTTAAGACGCTTTGCGTCGTACCCGAGACCTGAAATCGATTTCCACCGTTACGGATTGGGGGGTTCAAGGGAGGGGGAGGGCTATTGTGTAGCCCAGGCCCGCCCTGGCCCAGAGTGGAATCCAATGGACCAGAAGAAAAAGAAAGTTTGATTGAGTTGAAATGAGTAGAATCAAATAGTCTGAAGGAACAAAATCTTGCACCATTAACTGTTTTGAGTCTTCAAGGATGAGTATCTTGAAGGTCTTCTTGCACAGTTGCATTCGCTTGAGATCATTTCGAAGCGGAGGTGTCATTCTCTGACAATGCTCATCAATAAGTTTTGCAACGATATGCATTGCTTAGACGTCATATACCCTAGGCCCCAATTGCTTTTGATGGATCCAGGGAGTGCCAATGCAAATCCATGGCTTGCTCATCTCAAGGAACTGGTAAGGCCAATTTCATTTAGTCCCATCAGGAGTCGGGGTTCAGTTTTCAGAGCCCCACTAGGGGTCCAAGCACATTGCCCGCCAGGGTATAGTTCTCACTGCTGTGTTGGGGGTGTAGCAGGTAACCTGTCAGGGCCCACTTCTCGTAGCCTCGCCAGGAGTTCAGTACTCCAGCGAAAGTAGTTGCAGTTCTATAGCTTCAGTGTGGAGTGTTATAGCTCCGTCGGAACCCTTATAATTTTGTTGCAAGATGTTTACAAGAAAAGGTTAGCAAAATCCTTTAATTAAGCTCTTTTTTCTTCTTTTTTTGATTTAAGTAAAAGAAATGTATTACCAAGGAACACCAAGGGGGTGACACCCATGTATACAAAAGATTACTTACTTGGCTAGTTATACAACGTTTAAAAGCTGTCCACAAACTCAAGCTTGGCTTCTCTAAGACCAACAGTGGGGTACGCATTCGATGATTAAGCTATTAGTTAAGTATGCTTTATGTTACTATATTGTGTGTGTCGATGTATAAGTTCTAACTTCTTGGTCAGTGTACTTAAATAGACACCAATGCAACGTGTTTAGGAGTGTTACACACACAAACATGGCAACGAGAGAACTCAACTTGAAAAGCTAGCTATCCAAGTACAAGCCCCGAATATTTCCATGCCTAGCCCAATACTGCATCTATCGCCTCTGTTTGAGAGCCTTGCGTTTCTGCAAGGGGGCTATCGAGTCCTCAGGCATGTTCACACTGTTGGGACTCATCAAGCACGCTGGCCACTGTTGGAGTTGGCACAACCCACGAGTGATGCAAGCCCATAAGGCTGGTCATGGGCGGCTATGTTACTAGATGATGCCAACATGGGGAATGGGAGAACTCATCGTTATCCAAGTGAGGGGACCCATGCCCTTATGGGCCCCAGAATATCCCCATGTCTTATCGACTTGGGACTGTATCAACAATTTGGAGAAGCAATATCGGGCAAGGCTTCCCTAGACACCACAAAAGTAATAGCCATGGGGAATGAGCCTGCAATTTTTTGTTTAATTTTTCTTTCTTTAGTACGGTTTTAAATGGATTAACAACTTGCAATCTCTTGTGACAGTGAACTTGGATACTAGACCTTGGATTGTCGCTGGATCTGCTGAAAAGGAAGTGCCTGCATGTGGAGAAAGTGCAATTCTTGAACCGTCTGTTGGTATGGAGTTCGACTCTGAGGATGCTGCTAGGGATTTCTATGATGAGTATGCGAGGCGTGTAGGATTTGTAATGTGAATTGATCAGTGCCGTCGATCAGAGGTAGACAAGAGAATTCTTTCGCGGCGACTCTCTTGTAATAAACAAGGGTATTATGTCAAAACGAGAGACCAATTTGGGCCGGTAAGAAAAGCACGTGCTAGTACACGGGAAGGTTGCAATGCAATGATGTTGGTAAAGGTCAGTAAGTCTGGTAAATGGGTTGTAACCAGATGTGTAAAGGACCATACCCATCCACTGGTCATTTCTGATCGCCCTTCTCGTAATGCAATGGTGAGTCGTCATTTCATGTACCAAAAGGAATTTTTTTATGCTTTCCTTATGTTTTCAGTGTCATGCTTTACTTGTCAGAAGTGTCATTATTTATGCGTACTGATGACATCGTTCAAGTTTGATTCCTCCTATTCTGACCACTTGGCATTCCTACTTTGTGAATAACATGAACTTTTATCTTTTTCCAAGCATGATAGGCCATAAATCTTGAATAACTACTTGTGTGATATGTGATCATTTTGTATCTTAGACCACTTATATATCTTAGAGCAAACCATTTTTGGAGCATAATCTCACTCACCCAAGCAGAAACAAAAATTCTTGCAGCATAAGATGAGCGATTCAGTTGACACTAAACTGTTTGCTACTTTTGATGGAACACAGTAGGTGGAGGTTATACTGGAGCTTTAAAGGATTCCTCAGTTTTCCAATCTACTGTTTTTCTTTCATCATACCCATCCCTCCCCTTCGGCCCCTTCCAATAATATGTACTTCTAGTCTTTCCTGCTTTGAAAACCATGCTGCTTCATTCTCCAGTTTTTTCTCCCTTCAGTGCCGTTTTTTCCCTGTATAGAATAGTACTCAATAAGCTCTCAGGACTCAATAGAGGTGATTCACTGCATATGTCACAACCTGGTCTCTTTGCTTAATCTTAAAACTTTTCCAAACACTAAAGTCGCATTTCTCTTCTTTACGGCTCAAAAGATAGTGCGGAAGCCACGAAGTTCTGAAAGTTGCCATCTGTAAGGTTGTCATGTCATTAATAGCCAAGTTCTTACACTTGGTTGGAGTTGGATGCCATCTTCTCTTATCGTTTAAAAGAAAGAAGCGCTCCCTTTTCCAGACTAAAACCTCATGCCTAACGTGCATACAAGTTCTTATTAGACTATTTAATAACCTAATTTACATGTAACTTGAAAAAGTGTAAACAGAGAACTGGTCCACGATGACATCATGAGTGTATTTGAGACAACTATCGCTGTGGAAAGGCGAAACAAAGTAGATAAAAGGGAAAATACAGAACATTAAAGTGATGGAAAAAGCATTGCAGGTGAAGGAACTACATTTTGCCTCCCAAAAAGGAAAGGTATAGTGTGTAGAATAAACTACTTGTGTGTGTGTTTTTTTGGAATGTAGTACTTTCTTACGCTTCTTAAATTCACAGAGATCTGCCTTGGCCCTTGGATTAAGGAACATTATAATACCAAAATGTATTGTTACCTGAACGTGTATGATACATCCAACCCCAGGTAAAGAGCCTTTTGTTTTCTGCTGCTCTTTTATGCTTAATAGTTTCCTCTTGCACATTCACGTAGTTGCATGTATTCAGTTTCCAGCTTGTTATATAACTTATAGCAGTTTGAATACAAATCTTATTCTTTATTTAGGATAGCAAGGACAGGAGGATACAAGAACTCACCACTGAGTTGAAGCATCAGGATCAGTTATGTGCTCTTTATAGAGGGCAATTGATCACATTTTTGAAAAACGTGGAGGAGCAAACTGAGCTTCTGTCAACTAAAATCCAAATTGCTGTCGATAATGTTAGAGAATGTGAAACAGGAGGAGAAAAGTCATCTGACCATTGATATGACAGCATATAGAGTTGGTATGATATATTGTTTTTGACATATACCCATCTTTAACATATTTTTGGTAATGCTAATTATAAATTGTTTATTAGATGTTTTTTTTAAACGTTCTTGTGTGGTTTTCATTGATGAATCACCCTCTTTCAAGGTGCTTAGACACAAACTCTGTAGTATTGTGCTCAAGTTGTTAGTCAGAGGATTGTTGTGTACTGTTTGACTTTCTAATTGATACCAAAAATCTGAAAGTATTGAATAATAAAAAATATACTAGCACTCCATTAGTTTTAATCTAGTTTTCTCCTTTATTTCAGGAGGGCATCTGGAGCAAACAATTATATCTTGTTTCTACAACAGAGCAAGAGTTCCTACTGTCAGCGCATTTTGCACCATCAAGTTTATGAGACAGGTTCTCAGGCGTAAGAAAACTTCCCATAGCGGTAAAGGTTGATAAGACACGTAGGCGCCCAGTTGCGAAAAACATCTGAACTTCGATCCAAGGGAAAAATGATAGCTCAGCAAAGGAAGAGAAAAAAAAAATTGTTTATGCATAACCCGTATAGGTATACACTCTAGAGGTAGTATTGTTTGCGTTGTGGACTTGTGGACTATGGGGGAAGATTGGCAACCTGAAGTTGTAAACTAGTAAGCCGCCTTATTAGTATCCATTATACATTTCCTTCTGCTCAAAAAGCTATGTGGCCTGCGGGCCAATTTTGGAGCCCATTTGATGGGGCAAATTTCAGACTGCAGTACAGGTCCAACCATGATTAGAATACCCACAACCTAAGCCTCAAAACGAAAGATCACAAATACAATTTTTTGCTGCCAGGGTTCGAACCCGGACTCCAGTGGTATCATGTGGAACCGCCAATTTGGAGGATTTTGTTTTAGTAATTTTTTAATGCATTCAGTTTGAGTACACATTTTGGAGATCTCTAGTGAAATTCACTGTTGCTGCATTCTTGTGATCATTAGAAGTCCCCTTGGTCTGCCTTCTGTTAATGTATAAACGGAAATAATGAGAAACTAGCGAGATGATAGACGGCAACCGGTGTAATGTTGGTGTAATACAACTGACAAAATGGAGACAAGCCGGTAATGTCAACACGAAGTCATCTATAACTTAGTTAACTTTCATTTATCGTCTATAAAATGTGACATGACAAACTACCGTCATGTCACATTGCATGATGGTAATGTTGCATAATACTTAGTGTAACAATTTTGGAAGCGGAAGCAGCTGTGAAGGTGGAGCTTGATTTCAAATCTTTAATTTCCTTCACCGGCAAATTCAGCTGTCGATACCGGTTAACAAATGAATTTTTCAATTTGAATATTCAGACCTAATTACGTTTTTGTAAAATTGGGTACATAAACACCTATAAAACAAACTAATCTACTCCCAACTTGGACTAATCATGATTCCTCCGATCAGATTCTTTGCGTATACGGGTGATCTTTGGTACACCTGATCATTACCCCAGCCGGTGAAAGAAACACCTGTCAGGCCCTATGGCCTATGATCCCATCATCCTGTGAGTGCGATCCTTGAGACCTGATAGACCTCACACACATACACGCACGAACACACTTCCGGCAAGTACAATACCAGAAATCCATTTGCCAAGCTCGGACATCAGCACACATCTCAGCTCTGAAAATTACAGCGGAAAAGCTAGGGTTTCTACTCGTACGTTCATTTCTACTACTTCCTTTCTATGATTCCGATTTGGTAACTTATTCCTTCTTGAAAATTCAACGTTGAGCATTGCAAATGTTGAGTTTCGTTTGGCCGCTGATAAGTGGCGGAGCCAAGAAATATTTCTAAGATAGAGAGCGAATATAAAAGAAAATCAAAGGATAAGACTTGGAAATTCGTATTTGAGCTCTACTTTGGTTATTCGAACTCTACTTTTCTCGCTAAATTTAGGGCCCTTAGAGTTGAATCTGGAGCTCAAATGCTGAAAATTAAAGTGAATCTCAAAGATCACTTTCCTTTGTTTGGTTAAGTTTAAGATGCAACATGACCAATTTTCCGTCCATATGACCTAAAATGCCTAATATGCGGGAAAGAATAACGGGAGCAATAAGGGGATACGTGCTCGCCAGTGCTACTTGCTGCCTCCGCCACCGATGAACCGAATGAAAATGAAGAAATTGTTGGATCTTTTGTTCAGCGCTTTGACACTTTTCTAGAGAATGAGAATCTTTAGCTCGAACAAGCCTACTAAAGCTCCTATAGATCCCATAGTAAGAAACGTGAGTTTACTAGCGAGGTGAATGCTTATACTAGGTTTTTCCGCGGTAATATTGTTCGTCCCTCGTTGGGTTATGTCTTAGAAATAAAATGTACATAAATACATTATTGGCAAAGTGTTTAGGTTGAATTGTTCTTGGTGCCACAATTTTTTTTGGTGTTCAATTAAATCCATGCAATTCAACACTTTGCATGTTTGTTTGGTTGTGGTTGGGGTTGGGGTTGGGGTTGGGGGAGCTGATATATCCATAGAGATTAAAGGTTCTTGTTGGACTCATTGGGTTCTAGATCCATGGTTAAATCAAAGAGGGAGTACGTGCTTGGTGTTTGTCTCCTCGTGTAAAGCTGGTCTATATTAGTTAATAACGTCGAGAGGGGTGTGCATTGGTGCAATGATAAGGCAATCCTCCCCAGAACCTGCTACAGCAGGAGCATTGTGCGTTTGGTCCGGCCTTTTAGTTGTGAGTACATTTCATAATCCTCGAAAACTAAAGGACAGATAAAAAGCACCTGTCATACCTTGGTGGATAGCTTCTAGTGTGGTGCATGAAGTGTCCCTTTCATGCCTGAAGAGATTTTTCACTCTTACTCTTCTCTTATTAGATTCTCTTTTTCAGAAGTTTGATGGAAACAAAAAGTAGGAACCTAGTGGCTTTGATCCTCTTTATCATTAGAGAGTGCAATGACAAAAAGGTACTTTCTTAGAAGGAGGAAATTCTTCGTTCAGTTTGCTAGATTAGAAGACTTTGTTTGTCTCTTTGTTCAACAAAACCCAAACGGTTGAATGAGAATGGTTTATAAATTCACAGGACCATCTAAAGAAAGTTCTCATCAAACATTAAGTTGGACCGTGTTATCCAAGCTTTTCAAACATCATGAGATATGATTTTCCAAATGCCCGTACAAGCCATGCGGTTTTCAAACTTCAATTTTCTTTGATTTGTAAGGTAGTTAGTATGACTGGCTCATTCCTTAAAGGTTATCGACCAATTGACTAAGAGAGATTTTCATCGTATACTTCAGTGGTTGGACCTGGTCACCTGGCACAAGCATCACAAAGACATGAAATCAAGAGATTTAAATCCTTATGGCATTTTCAGCGTAGAAAATGCATGCTAAAGGCTGCTAGAAGCTCTATTTAACTAATCAAGTTCCAAGAGAGCCCATGCTACTCTTGTAGATTCGACAGCTAAACACCTCTTTTGCGGATATGCTCCTATATACATTACTTTTTTACTGCTTTTTTAGTTCTGATGAGTACATCAGTTAAAACTGCTTCCCTGTATCCCTTTTTAGAGATATCCCGCAACACTAGACAGATCCAATCTAATTCTACCAAGCTACCTTTTCTGCTTACGTGTGTCCTTTGTGGAACTTTGAGGCTAAACATTCTCAGGGCCTCAGATCCCATAGTTTCTAGTTTGGTGTAATCTATCCTTTTTTTTAACACCCTATAATAATGAGAAGCACAAGGTGTACCAAAGTTTCGGTTCTAGTTTCTGCATAATACTCAGGTACTCAGTTTCTTTCTCTAAAGCAGAGGTTCTAAAGAAAAGACAATGGATCAGTCTTTGACATTATAATGTCCCTTGTAGCTTGTCCACGTGTTTCGAGATGAGAATTTCTTACACTATTAATACAACCAAAAAATGGATGTCTAGCAACCAAATCTATTTGACCAAGTCCAATGCTAGGAAAGGTAGTGGATATTGGGTGGTTTGTGAATGTTGATAGATAAACAGTGGGATGCAAATGTTTCGGTTTATTCTAAGTTCCTCCAGGTTCAGATGTGATCATCCTGCCTCTCTCCTGTCTCACTACAATATCATAAACTGCCTTCTCTGTTTGTCGTTTGTACAGCTTGGGAGTGATCTCGGTTTATGCTTGCAGCTCTAAAGTAATGGTTAGATGGCTTGCCCAAGTATAGGATCAAATGGAGAGCACATCTGTTCAAGCATTTAATTCAGACGACAGTGAAAGCTGTTTGCCTATTGGAAGTTTTAATGATCATGATTTTGTTAGTGACAAAGGTAGAGATGTATCTGTTGATGAAGACGAGAAGACTACGGAACATTCTACTGGAAGTCTGGATTCCATGGAAAATTTAGAACCACTCATTGGCATGGAGTTCGATTCCAGAGATTATGCTCGAGAGTTCTACGCTTCGTATGGCAGGCAAACGGGTTTTACCGTACGGATTCATCATAACCGTCGTTCTCGAATCAATAACATGGTTATTGGCCAAGACTTTGTTTGTTCAAAAGAGGGTTTTCGTGAGAAGAAATATGTTTACCGGAAAGATAGGGTTCTGCCTCCACCGGCTATTACTCGAGAAGGCTGCCATGCAATGCTGAGGGTAGCTCTGAAAGATGGATGTAAGTGGGTCATTACCAAATTTGTAAAAGATCACAATCATACGTTACTGTCGCCTAGCAAAGTTCCGTGGCGAGGATCTGGAAAAAACTCAATTGGTCAGGTATGAAATATTTTTGTATCTTTTCTTTTATACGAAGTTTTTGTTGGTGGCTATTACAGTTACTTGAGGCTACTTCATTAAAGCTTCTAATATTGCATGCTGAGATGCATAGATTATTGAAAAGAAATGATATTCCTATCACTGCACATAACGCGTGGGTTGAACTTTAAGTAGTTGAATAGCTGAAAGCTAGGACCCTCTTGGATGCAACCCATCTGGCCACTGAATCTGTATTTCAACCAACTCCAGTGCAGATATAATTTACTGATGCAAGGCTCTCAAGGGAAATGGGGAGGGAGGAAAGCACGGATTTACTTGTTTGTCAAATTAATGAATTATGTAGAAGCATATTAAACCCAAAGATTATGCTATCAAATTGTAGGCAGACTTTAATTTAAAAACTGAACTTTTTTTCTTTGTGTTAGATTCTCTATCCGTTCACTAATATATTAGGTACCGACTTTTTATGGTTCCATTTTACTTTGCGATGCATTATTAAATGAATTCAGCTTGTAATACTTCCTTTGTAATTACCTCTTATATATCTGCTATTTCAGGATGAGAAGGATCAAAGAATTAGAGAACTGACCCTTGAACTTTACAACGAGAGACAACGATGCAAACGTCGCTGCACGGCTTACCAAGAACAGCTGTCCATGATATTGAGATATGTGGAGGAACATACTGATCACATATCAAGAAACGTAGAAGATGTAGTTCGGAATGTACGAGAGCTGGAAAATGAACAATTAGACGATTCAGAGTAAGCCGCAAAAGCTTGTACAGACGTTATGTCAACGATTAGATTGTGTCACTATATGCGCAGCACCCTGGCGTTGGATATCCTTAAACAAGTATATCTATCGCCGTGAGGAGTTTGGCGTGCACATGAAGAAATAAACGAGTCGATTTGATACCTTACTCTAGTTCCTCTAAGTGTACATTGTAATTCTGTAGTAACAACTGTAAATTCATTTTGATCTTTTTTCTAGAGATTAGGAGTTTTTGGTTTCTGATGTTACTTTATTTTGATCTAGATTTGCGCATGCACAAACATATAAACCTTCTTAATGACGGAACCTTTGTGCACCCTTACCTTTTACGGCACTTCTCTTGTCTTAGAACCTGATGGTGGTCTTGTATCAGTTTCCCCTCGCACTACTGAGAACCTAATTCATCATCCTTGTTATAGATAGGAGCTGGTTGGTTTCGAGTGCAGGTGATAATTATTTTTCCTTCTTCTGGCTTTAACCACACCACAAAATGGACACACCACAAACTCCAATTATCCCAACTCATGAGTAGTCCGTTACCAAGTTCGAACTTCTATGGACTTCACAGCTTCATATTTTGATCTCTTCGTTGGTCCAGTTACATCTTTCCAGTAGCCGCTTATATCGGTTCTTTAGTTGTTTAGTTCTGGGAAACTCTTTCTCATGGTCAATCTTCAATGAGGAAATTATTGAGACAATTTTGACCAAGAACCAGAAGAACAGGGGAAAATCACAAAATAAGCAACTTTAGAAGCCACAACACAGGAAGGGTTCCTTCAGAAGGCAGTGACACCTTATATGACTAAACAAGAGGACTAAGACAGTATCCAACTCATTGAGCATTTGGCACATCAGAACCTTTTTACTTCCACGTTCCAAAGTCAACCCAACATTTACACACGCAACAATGAAATCTGAAGGCAGAAATCGAGTAAATAGGAATTCAGAACTCAACTCAAGCAAAGCAAATGCCTCATCTCCTCTTTTTCTTCAAAAGCGAAGCAGCTTGCAGAACCAACCGATCCACCTCATCCAGTTCTGGCTCATTACCATTGTCCAATGACTTCGCATTTTTCGAATCGGCAGATATTTGGCGCAGGTGCTCCTCAAAATCCGTGTGTCCACCACTTTGAACAGGAAACTTCTCAAACGTGTTCAAGTAAAGAGGTCGCTCTACCTTCTCATCATTGTCCGTGTCAGACTCGGTCTCAAAGATATCTGACAGTGCCTCAGAATCTGAGCCCATATCTGAATCTTCTTTTGTAGGATCGTCATCCTCATGACATCCATCATCTTCAGCTATCAGTTCTCTAAGCTTATCAGAACTCTCTGGTTGCACATGTGAAATGCCTCCGGGGTTGTCAGCATTGTCAATAGCTACTTGAGTTTCTTCAGAGACCCCCGTTTTACAATCTGTTCGGTTTGCAGCTTTGGCTTGAAGCAGCTCAAGGTCTTGCTCAAGCCTCGGAATATATTTTCTTACAGCTCGAAGGCCATCCCTGTATTTGGATTTATCCAGTGCCTGTACATTTGTGGATGAGGGGTGGGGTTGGGGGTGTGAAGGTTAAAACTGAGCAAAATATAACAGGAGAGACACTGTTATGACTAAAGAGAGATGTTTCAATAATCCATTTGCGTGTCAGATCTCAACCTCCCCAACTTCTTCCGTTATTTAACAAATTTCTTTGATACATTTCTTCATCGTTATGCGAATCAGTAGCTATTTAGCTTAATCCACTGATTCCATTCTTTCTATGATAAGCAGCTTGCCTAAATTAGACATAGGCACACTTCTGTAAACCTACAGTGTACCTGGACACTGCATGCCAAAATAAAAACGGAATACGTGAAGTTTCAAGAGAGGCGCATAAAAAATGCTGTAACTATCCCTGTCCCCAACAGGTCAAATAACCTAATTCATATGCTATCCTCCATAGAATGGAAACATTAAAAGAGTACAGCCATCCCTCCAGCATTTATATCACCAAAAACAAAGTCTCCTGCCCCTCATGTCAATACCAAAAGCTATTAGTTAGTAGAAGTTCTAACAACACTCGATTCGACCCAACAACAAAAGACCCATTTGTCAGCTTCAAATCTATTTTGGCTATCAGGATTTATCTTTGGCCCTGTATAATAAGTCGAAAAGAGAGAAGCCAAATTGAATAACTTTCAATTTGTTGACGTGTTCCACACATTCTAAAGCATTTACTATTTTTGAACCTGACACATACACACACTCACACACACGCACACGTGCACTCACTCGCAAACACACGCACGCGCACACACTCTCTCTAAAGAAAAGGAATGGAGAAAACCTTCTTCCTGGGTAGTGTGGTTCTGGGCGACATTATTTCAGTTGGTGGCTGAGAGTAGTTCTTTCCTCTGTACATAATGATTGTGTTCTCTTCTTGAATGTCGAGCACAATCCCTCCGCTTAACCTTGCTAGCTCTACAGCTATCTCCTTTACCTCCTCTGGTGAGAATGTCTTTACCACCGCTTTCAGCGTTTGGTGCTTCTTCCAATGCAAGTGCATGTTCAGGATCACACCCTGATATACTCCCCGCCTTCCGACTGGCACGTAATTCTTGGATTTCTGACCCATCTTCAAGAAGAAGAAATGCTCTTCTGGAGTTAATATTTCAGGATCATGTGCTGTTTCTGATGACTCCTTAGGTTCAATCTTCTTAAGACCTTCAAGAATTCTTTCCTCTTTTTTACGAGCCTGGGTGAAGATTATGAAAGTCAGCATGGTAATCTCAACTACGCTTATGGTTACCAGATAGCATTTGGGAAAGATAAGGAGAAAAAAAAAACTGAAACATCATCAACTCTTCATCTAAACCTATATTTACCCACATGATTATGGTAGATAATTCTGACTTTACTAACAATATAATAATAATAATATCATATGTATGCAGCTTAGGTATGAGAAAACAAGTAGAGCACATTCAAATCAGTTCAAGCCTATAAATTTCTTGTTGGCGGATTTCCGTAACCTTACAAATGCTTAATCAGGTTCAGGAAGGAGGAGGCTGATTTGAAAAGATAAGGGAATGACTCATACATGCTGGTGCCATTAATTTAATGTAGCCCTCCTGACACTCCACCGTTTTGGCTTGTGGCACTCCCTGTGCAGCTAATTTCACCTTGCACATGAAATAACTGCACAAGGAGTGCCATTAGCAAAATAGGAGTCCCAAAATTACTTGGGAAACAAATCATATCATGCCAAGGTGCTCCTCTATGTTCGGAATCCAATAGCATTGCCATATTGCTAACACAATGATCTTATTGGTACTAGATGAATTGAATGGATATTTACGTGGACACATGTGGTATGTCTTGTTTAGAGAACATCAATTGAGTGCAGTCGAAACACTTCACATGTCAACAATTGATCTCCAAGGGAAACCGATTTAAGTCCAATACTCCTGGAAGTTAAACAGCATGCATCACAAGCACATCCTATACCACCATTAGCTTGTTGCCCAAAAGAAACCAAAAATTACCTTCCTTAGTTTGTATAGAATTTGTTCTTCTGCTGTCATCCTTTGGTAATCTTTCTTTTTCTTCCACCTGAAAAATTTTAACCACCTCACAACTGCTCTTTTCCCTTTCAACTTTTTCCTCTTACTCTTAACATCAGCAGAGCCATCAACAGCAGTGCTGCCAGTAAGCTCAGCTGCCTCCACGGCTTTGTTAACCGTGTAGAGAGGCGGTGTTGAATGATACCATGAAACACCTCCAACAAGGGGACACCTTTGTATTTCAGGAAGTGGCCTAACAGCAGGTCCCGATTCATAAACCTTGCATATAACATCAGAGAAGCTACTACACCATGAGATTAGCTTAACACAGATTGAAATCCACGTAAGATTCACCCGATCATTTAGTTAATTTTCAATTAAATTGCAGCAGTACTGAGTCATCAATCCAATTACAGAAGTACTTTTTGTATTTCAAAACACTGATAATTCCTTCTTCTGAACAAAATATTATCAGCATTTGAGCTAATGGCGTTATTGGTTTTCTAGGCGCATGGCCTCAATTTCTAGAATGCAACATTGTCAAATTCAAACTCCCTGTAGAAACTTGATTATAATACAAAGAAGATAAAAAATCAAAGGGGAGGGAGTTAGTAAAGTACTGACAGTTCAGTTCATGATATCTCGCCTCCCCTCACTCCCCCAACATCCCTGCTTTCAAGTTTCCAAATACTTATTTAATATTAATTCAAAGCGCGGGTCATTTAAAACGTGTATCGACTTCTTCACACAACCATGTAAAAAACTTCTACTATTTCGATCAATTCATTAATCGAAAACTAGTAACTACGGTAAAGCAACCCTAACCCTACAAACAAAAACCCGAGGTAAATAATTAGAAGCTGAAAAGATGGACACTTCTCAAACAGCACATACTAGATTTCAGGGGAAAAAAAAACAATGGGCATTTCAATAAACAGCACAAATCGGCCTTAAAGTCATTCGATACTGATAGACGGGGAATTTACATTAATTCTTCGCCCATAAGATCAATAGCAAACAAATTTCATAATTTTACATGTATGTGGTGCTATGTGAGGAATGGGAAACAGAAAGGTAGAACACCTGGGATTGTGAAAGATGGCGTTGGGTAAAAAGGGTATGAGGAGATTTCTGAGCTGCTTTGATCTGCACACCGTCATCGAAGCAAACCCTCTCACCACCATTTTTTCCTCTTCCTCTTTGCTCGCAGCTCTATTTATTTGACGACTGCTTTCAAGAGTTGGGACTTCAGTTTTCTCAGCCAACGAGGGGGCTTACAGGCCCAGTAGCAAGATAATTGTTCTTTTCCTTCATTTTGGTTCTGATTTTGCCCATTTATGTGCCTAGGCACGGATATATTCTGTCATTTAGATGTTGTATATTATGCATCACAAGTTGTACAGTCTTAATTTTACAAAACCACCAATTAATAAAATATATGATTATAATCCACAAAGTACAATATGTCAATGCTATTTTATAGAAACCTTTCCGTTGTTAGTCACATAAATGATTTCTCCTTTGACTTGTCCTTTTAGATATATAATCGCGTAAGGATTTTGAACTAAAATACAAACGTCTTTCCATACAACAAGATGAGACGTCCAATTTTAATCAATCACATTAGTCACTCAATGAATGTTGTAACGCTTATAAAATAACGGTAATTATTGTCATACGCAGATAATTATAGACGGAAAGACATAACAAGAAAAGCACCACGCCCGTTACAAGAGAACAGAAGGCAGATCACAAGGACGTAGAAAATTAAAAAGAACGGATAGAGAAAAACAACATTTGTTACCATTTCTTCATCAAATATATGGAAACCCTCCGATGTACTAAGGAATGCATGCATGATTTGATCAAAACAAGGCCTCTCTTACAAAATTAAGGGGTTTCTCTCCCTTCTTTATATTGATTCCAAAAAAGTAGAACACAATTTACATCTTGTAATCAACCAAATAATTATATCTAGTATTAGCTCGAACTCAAGGCAGCAAAACCACCACCCTTCATCATCTGTCTGAACTCCTTATAATCCACCATCCCATCCCCATCAACATCCACCTTCTTAATCATCCGCTTGCAGTCCTCGATGGTCCTCCCTTGCTTCAATCCGAGCGACGCCAACACCGATCTCAGCTCCTCCACCGTGATGTACCCGTCCCCGTTCTGGTCGAACACGTTGAACGCTTCCCTCATGTCCTCCTCCTCATCCTTCTCATCCATTATCGTTTGGTACAACACGCCAAACTCCTCCATATCCACGTACCCATCGCCATTCACGTCGATGCTCTCGATCGCCTGCATGAGTTCCTTGTCGGGGATGTATATCCCCAAGTTCTTTAGTGAGTCGCTCAACTCTTTCCTCGTGATCTTGCCATCTCCATTCTGATCAAACATTTGAAAGACCCGACGTAACTCCGATGGATCCATATACAACAAACTGTAGCCCTTTGGAATGTGTCAGAAGGAACATGAAATGGCTATGTATGAATCTATCTATATACGTTACATGCATGTGAAAAAGAGGGACGTGCAGAAGGAAGGCGAAGAATGCGTTACATAAATGGAACAAGAACAAGAATCAAAAGAGAGGAATTTGGTGGAAAGTCCTAAGCAAGCCAAAAGGGTTGGAAAATGGAAGTGAAGGAAGAAATTGCGCGGTGAGTACGGGTAGCATTATTGAGAGGACAGCCATTGAATTCGTCGGATCACTGATTTAAACTTTTCGAGTGTGTTTTGGGATATATGCAGCCGTCTAGTTTGGATAATACCTGGGACCTTTGATGACTGATGACCACAATTTATTTTTTTTGCTTTTTTTGAGTAAGAATCTCATCAATTATATCATTAACATGCAAATTAATAAAATAGAGTACACTAAAAAAATAACAGATTATCATTTCTCCACGATATAACTACAGACAGAGGGTGGCATAAAGTAGTGATGACCACTTTGGTTTCTTAGCAGGGGTTAATCTAAAGGCAACGGTGGAGATATGGGATGCTTGGTTTTGAACTTGGCCGTGTTAGGTGAAGTTATTGGGAGCTCAGCTTTAGCCATTTTGCAGGACTAAATATAATTTCCATCCATTTGGAAGGGGTTAAATGATTTTCAATACCTTAAGAAATACTAATAAGACCATTTCTTTGGGTTATGTTTAGTGTCTTTTAATTGTTATCAATATCGTTCTCTTGGTAAAAAGAAGGATCTATAACAAAATGGGGGCATTTAGCTACAAAGTTTTGGAGTTCATTATTGTTTTATTATAACGCCGCAACTCTTTTATTGCTAAAAGTGACTTAGCGACGAGCAATGACACAAAACAATTTTGTTCCAAACAAGAGCTCTACCTAGAACTGTGATGCGAAGGAAAGTGGGTTCGTACTACGTAGAGGTTCCACAAGGGACGCAGTCCGTGTCAGCTACCAGATGTATACAGTGAGAGACAGTAAGGGCATAGAGCAAGGCTTCCCAGACAGGCCGTGGGGAGTGGCAGTGCTGAGGCTGAGGCGAACAAGGCCGGCAGTCGATGATCCAAGCTAAGGTCCAAGTTACCATCCAAGTTTAGGTCCAATGTCACGATCGATGTTATGTCCAAAGTCACGAGATAAATGTATTTCTCTCTCTAGAATTCAAGAGCTCTCAAGTTTTAGAGTGAGAAAGTGATTTTTGTCAGATGAGAGAATTATGTTTGGAATGGGTCCAAAAGTCAACTATTTATAGTAAATAGTATGCTTATGTCATAAAATGCCACATGTCGTCCCTTGGGAGTGACACGTCACCAGGGGGTCCCAAAATACGGTTTCTCCTTTGGACTATCGGTTCCCAAATTCGTACTGCCTCGCCCACACAGCGTCGATCTACTTGTCTGAGAAGACTGACCACACCACGGTAGCATGATCAGAGTAAACCCGTTGCTCCAGCCACCGGTCCAAGCCCTTACTGAATCCCACAAGTGCGTCAAGAGACACGCAAAGGACCTGATAGCGGCGAGGGTTGCCCCTGTGACCAACTGCCAGGCGAATTAGGCGCGATGCCCTCCAAAGACCTGCTCCTATCTCGGAGTGAACTGAGGGTCATTGTCCTGGGGGGGCCGACGATCACCGGTAACGTGAGTGGACGTGGTCGCAGCTCAGTGCCTAGTGTCATGCAAGTCACCCCAGGGCGGCGATAGCTTTTGTGGTAACAAGCCTATCCCGCTGCGAGGGGTCCTGGTGCCAGAGCCCCCCTGTGATTATGACTGCGATGGCTTTGTGGTAACGAGCCCATCCCGTGGCGGCGATGACTTTGTGGTAACGAGCCCATCCCGTGGTGGCGATGACTTTGTGGTAACGAGTCCATCCCGCTACAAGGGGTCCTCGTGTCGGAGCCCCCCGTGATTATGACAGCGATGGCTTTGTGGTAATGAGCTCATCTCGCTGCGAGGGGTCCTCGTGCTGGAGCACTATGAACGGAGCTCCCCGGAATGAAGACGACGATAGCTTTGTGGTAACGAGCCTATCCCGTGGTGGCGATGGCTTTGTGGTAACAAGCACATCCTGCTGCGAGGGGTCCTCGTGCCGAAGCACAACGAACAGAGCCCCCCGAAAGCATTAACATGATTGTGGCGCATGGGCGCGGCGACGAATGTTGCGGAGACAACACCTGGTGCCGGGGGCACATGTTATGGAAGTGGCTCATGGGCGCGGCGACGAACGTCATGGAGACAACACTTGGTGTCGGGGGCACATGTTATGGAAGTGCGCACGGGCGCTGCGATGAACGTCAAGAAGCAATACTCGGTGTCGGGGACACGTATCATGACAATAACGCAGGGGCGCGACAACAAACGTCGCGGATCAATACTCAGTGCCGGGGCATGTATCATGAGAATGGTGCACGGGCGCGGCGACGAACATCGCGAAGCAATACTCGATGCCGGGGGCACGAATCATGAGAATGGCGCACGGGTGCGGCGATGAACGTCTCGGAGCAATACTCGGTGCCGGGGCACGTATCATAACAATAGCGCACGGGCGCAACGTCGAACATCGCGGAGCAATACTCGGTGCCAGAGGCACGTATCATGACAATAACACACGGGCGCTGCGATGAAAGTTGCGGAGCAATACTCGGTGCCGGGGGCAAGTATCATGAGAATGGCGCACGGGGACGAACGTCGCGGAGACAAGTACGAGCGTGCGTCGGGTGTCCCAAAGACGGGATGTGAGTTGAGTGTGCCTGTTATATCAAGATAATGAATGCAATATGTAGTAATGACAAAGTTAAGAATAATGATACGGGGTTCGTCGGCGACGGGTCATTCGGAGGTAGCACGCGACTTTGAGCGACCAACGTCAGGAGAGCGAAGCATGGTCGCGGACGTCCGATGACGGAAGTTATGAGGTTGGTGTGTGCGCGTTGGTGGGCTTCGCGGAAGCACGAAATATGGTTCAGAACAGTGTGCGCAAAAAAGGGCAAAGCCGGGGATTTTGGGGGAAGGCCAAGGCCAACCCCCTGGGGAGGCGGAGGTCGACCCCCTTAGGAGGCCGAGGCCTACCCTAGGGGTGGCCAAAGCCAAGGCCACCCCACCGGGAGGGGGCCAAGGCCATCCCCCTCCGGGAGGGGGCCAAGGCCACCTCCCTCCTTTTGGTGAACTTCGGGAGCGCCGACGGTTGGTGTTTTGATGGGCAATGACGAATCTGGAAGTTGCATTACTACGAGCGTGTTGCCGTGAGTCGTACCCATGTGACGAACAAGGTGCCAAAGTCACATACGAAGTGTACGAAAGGGAACAAAGCGCGAAAAGGACTTTATGCGAAAAGTGAACAACCGGGGGGAGGGAAGGCTAAGGCCAAACCCCATGGAGGCCGAGGCCGACCCCATAGCCTATGGGGTTGGCCAAGGCCTTTTGACCCCGTCTCTTCGGTTGTGCGATCGGCCGATATTTTGGTGAAAAGGTGTTCGGGTGATCTCGGCGTGACGATCGTGCTCTCGTGAGTCACGCTAACGTAAAATAATTAGTGTCTAAGTCACGCACAAGGCGCGCGAAGCGAAAAATGCACGTGACTTGAGCTTGCGCGCTGACTGGTTCGATGCGTTAGAAAATTGACCGTTGACTACGTTGACGTGTCTACGCGGAGCAGGACCCCTAGCAAGCCATTGGGTCCGATCAGAATAGGTTGGGAACAAACTGTAAGCAAACCGAAATTTTCATGAGCAAGCTCGTGGTTGAGTCACTAAAAACTCGTTCGTGATCATTTAAGCTGACCGAACTTAAATAAAAAATTTTTACCCCATTTCATATATGAGCCGAGCATAAACAACCAAAATTGCTCATGAATGAGCTCATAAACAGTTATTCATAAGCCCAATTTTTGAGCGCCTTGGTATGAAAACCCACCAAGTGATGACTTTCAAATTTCGACAAAAATTATTGTGATTTCCTCCTTCTCGAGAAGATTTTATCCTTATTTTCGTGAAGGATTAGATCCATTACGAAAAATCTGGCTGATAGAACAAACAAAATTGAAAGTAAAATAGACACAAGCATTTCATAAGCTCAATCCAAACAGCCCTAAACCAAAACGGAAACCTAAATCTGAATATTAGCCTAGTTTTAAACGTCTGAAAACACACCATCTTCCCCTCTCTCTTTCTTCTTGTTTTATGAATACCAACAATACGTCATTATCTCAACCGCCGGCAAGCTGCCTCCAGCAACAAGAGAAGATGCTAAAAGGGGGACTTCGGTGACAAACTGTGGGATTTCATCTCGTGAGGTCAGTGCTTCTGATTTAATTCCCCAAAAATTGGTCAGATTCCAGTTTACTTTTTCATGTTTTAGACATTTTTCCATTAAACTTAGGGTTTTTGTTTTGTAAAATTGAAATAAGCTTCTTGATTTTTTTATTTTTTTTCTGGACTCCCTTTCTACGAATCAAGGTTTGTTCATGTCTCCATAAATTACATCGACACGAGCTCAATCATGGATTTGAATCTCATGAGAAACACGAGCCAAACTTGAACATTGTCACAATAATCAAATAAGAGTTACAAGAGCCGACTCAGTTCATTTACAGCCCTCTGATTCTACCGATTAGAGTAACCTCAAACATCAGGAGTCGATAACCATCCTACTAGTTTTAGTTAATACTCCAATTTCTAAAAGTGTCCTTTACAATACTGGAGTATATCCGTGCACAAATTCCTAGAGAAATTCCTTGCAGCAAGCCAAGGACTTAGAAGATTGTTAATGAAGAGTGTAATCCAATCATGTGCCCGATATGATCAAGAGATAAGAAACATCACACGGACGAGTAAATTGGATACCTCCATTTCGCAAACGTAGAAATTGCCTCAAAACATTCGTCCCTAAAGACGGTTCTGGGACAGAGTGCGTTTGCTTTCGGATTCCGTACCAAGAAGGAACGGAGAGACAACAGAAAAACGATGTACCAGTATTATAAGGGCCTGAAGAATCAGTAAAAGGTCAGATTCAGGCGAGTGATGCTGGTGTTCAGTATTGCAAGCTTTCTACCCGAATTAAATTGACTGGATCGTGGTCGTTTCGAGATCCAGTCAAGAAGCTGACTTGCTTACTTCTTCAACAACTGAAAACAACATATATTACATAAATTCAGAGAGAAAAATAGAGAGATGGCACAGATTAAGCAGACCCGATCGAGAGAGAGGGGGGAACGAGCATACTATATACACGGTGGCGAAGCGATTTAGGGTTTTACGCTACGCCTTTCATGGGCCTGGAGGATCTCTTCTCATTTTCCTGATGGATCTAGTTATTGTTTGAAACCTTAGAGAGTTCTTTAGAGTCCATAGGCCTTAAACCGGCCCGTTTAACGGGCTTACATGCGGCGAAATATTACTTGCACCCAAAGTTTAATTTGCTTTTCCGTGTGTTCGACTGCGGATGTTCTCTTAATATGCACAGCTCCCTCAATTTGTGGGTGAAATAATGTTTACTTCAACATCTCAATTTTCTTTCAACTGTCAAGTTTGCAGTTGTAATGGCGAATAAATAGTAATTATAAGTATTTACAAAGCGACATTTCTTACCTCCTTGTATGTTCAGTAGTATGAATAAGGTCTTAATAAAGCTTTCTGCTTTTCAATCCCTAAATCACTGACTTTAGGAGGTAATTAAATAAGGGACTACCGTTCTAATACTGATCAGAATAGTTTGTCCGTATATTCCTCAGCCTGTCAAGACAATGAAATCTAAATAGTTTGTCCGTATATCCTTTTTGTGGTAAATTCAGACGCTTCAACTGGTTATGAAAACTTTATTGGTTTAAGCTCCTAAGACCACGTTTTGAAATGACATGATCTACAAAATCTTTTGTAAAATGGTATTTTTTTTTTAAACTTGAGAGACTCGAGCAATCCTCCCCTTGAACTTACTAAACAGAACTTCGTATCCCCTTGCCGGTGTGAACTATGAAGACAGTAACGATGTTGGCTAACAGCTGATTACAAAGCCAAACGAGGATCATATTCAATCACAAATAAGCTTCTTACTTCCGGCTCATTATGTCACCCTCTCTCTCTAGTAAGGTCATCTGCTGATCAATTATAGTTGTAAGACGGCGGCCATTACCCAAAATGCACGAGAATTAGCCGACCCAGGGACTAAACGCCCCATGTTTTTGGGGCAGATTCAACTTTCTTCCAATTTTGTTTGATGAGTAAGATATGAGCAAAGTGTTTCAAACTCTCTGGGTAAATAGCACGACGATTATTACTCAGTCAAACGGGAAGACCAGAAGTTGCACACACGTCAAACAGGACAATATCAAACATCCCTTTGGACACTAAAACAAATCATGCAACCTGCTATTTTCCACTCCACAAAAATCTCAACTGTTTTTGGGTAGTCAATATTAGCAACTTGCAACAACAACAAAATGCAGAAACCACACACTGCCAAGTTCCAGAAAGTTCCTGCTTCCATTAGCTGCTGTCCGCGTAAATGCACGATACTGATTCCCTTATAGTCTAGTACAGAACATGTGCGGTATATCTACTTCCACCATCTCAATATGAAGCTGCTTGAGAGAGAAACTGCTCTCTACACCACCATGATGTTCAAAGATTATTTGATGATACAGCGAAGTCATTTCTTGAGCAGAAAAAAACAACAAAATTCTGCAAATACCGATTTATGTCCAATACATTCAAGCACAAAGCCATTGAATAGCAACAATTCCTGATAGTGCTACAAAATTAAGTCCTAATGGCTACAGTCTCTCAACATAATGAGTTGCAATGATATAGAAGTACTCCTTCAAATGTTGATCCCCTCTTAGAAATACTGTTTATTAACCTGAATGAACATTCGATGCCCTGTTGTTTATTAGTTCTTACACATACTCAATGTCCCAGGCAAGTAAAAAGCCTTCCATTCTATCTACACAAACAATCAACCCTACCCATTTTAAATCTCTAATTCTAAAAGTATACTCTATTATATATCGATGGGAAGTCTGACACTCATGACAACTCTAAACTGGGAAACAACATCATTTACAGACCATTCACAAAAACAACTGCCTTTTCCTAGGAGACATTCTATTTCAGCATCAAGTACTCCTGTTTTCTATCAGTAAACTGGATACTCTCAGACAAGCATTTTTCTGAAGCTTAGCATTTGCTTCAATCACTCTTTGAAGCTGCATTGGCTGAAACAAAAAGCTTGATTCTCGTAACAAACACCCAGGATTGGGTTGCAGCTTCAAATCCTTCTTATTCAACAAATAAGATTTCACGCCACGGTGGAAGAATTATACTAACAGATATTCTACTTCCAGTAGTATGACCGGTTTAACACTGGGCAAGGTGATTCATCCTAATACAAAACAGTCAATAATAACGTGCCTCAATTCTCTACTCTCGATAGCTCTATTGTATCCAATGAAAAATCATGCCCTCACAATGTTAAAGCCCGCACCCCTCCAACAACAAAAAGAAAAGGATCTAACCCATGTGCAAAATCTCAAACTATGAAAGTCAGATTCTTCAAACCAGCATGAGTACTGTCCAGACCATTTCTCTTAACTTTCTTGGGATGCATGACTGCGCATTCTCTCACAGGATAAGGAATGAAATTTTCACTCTGTACCATAATTTATTATTATGGTAAATTCAGCATGTGGTGTTAGATGGAAGCATATCACACCTCCTAACAGAGATACCATTCAATATGCTTGAACTACGACTGCGAAAACCAAATCATGGTTCACTTTTGTATCAAATTATCATACTCGAGATGCCATCTCTCATAAAATGCTACAAGCTACTTAAATAAACAGATATACCAGCTGCGCAACCCCGGGGTAGCAAGGCTACAGATTCACAGTGAAACGTTCTCCCACTGAAAATAGATAAAACTGATAAATGTGCGTTCTGAATATTGCTTACAACTTTTTTCGGTGTGGGTTGGGGTGCATGGGGGAATTAAGCACCCGTCAAGGTATGCCCACACAAAAACTAGTCCGGGTCTCCATGATATCACGTGCAATTGAGATAATAGAATCAGCAGTTGTTAACAAGGCACTGAAACCAAAAAAATCACCCACTAATGGCGAATTTCCTGTAGTTAATTTGCTTATCAACTACTGCAACCCAAAAACAAAGAGGCAAAAAAAAAACAAGAACATTGACTTCAGCAATCCCAATCTGAAAATCCAGACAGTATTACAACATGTTAGACCAGGGGGGGGAAAAAGCATTTGGAGTACCAAAAAGTGTGCACATTATTAAATTCAAGTTGAAACCCTAAGAATTCACTTGCAAGTCTCAAAGATTCTTACACGGTTCAACCGGTCGCCTCCATTCCGGATTACGGGATGTCCCACGGCTTGGGCTCGGGGACGGCAACCACCATCCCCTGGAGCTCCGGGGAGAGGACCACCTGGCAGCCGAGCCTCGAGTGCTTGTTCAGAACCCTAGATCTCGAATTCCTCTTCAACACGTACTGCTCGTCGTAGGAGGGTGGCGGGAGCCGCTCGAGCCACTCCTGGGCGATGTTGACCTCGCACTCGGCCGAGCACGCGTCGATCTCCTCGAGCCGGTGCGAAGCCGGGTCGATCAGCCCGTTGTTCGCCAGGGCCCGAAGCAGGGTCTGGCCAGTCATCCCCACGATCTCGCGCTTCTTGCCGTCGAGATCGATGGCGAACAGCTTCACGATCCGGTCGGCAACTTTCTTCGACGATGAGGTTAGTGGTGGCGGGGCGGTGGCGGAGGATCGGGATATGATTGCTCTGGAGTGGAGTGAGAGGGAGGGGTTACGGCAGATTTGGGAGGAGAGTCTCTGGAGACCGGCGATCGCCATTGTTGAGGGACTCGCTGGCAGAAGCCGATGGTAAGTGAAGTAATTATGTTCCGGACTCTTATGTGAATCGGGTCATACTGTCGGGCGAAACTAGGTCACAGATATTAATTGCTGTGACCAAAACGCGTCGCTAATAAGTTAGGGATTTGTCGCTATAAAAATTGTTCTCTTACGACCCATGATTATTTTGGAAATATTTTTATAATTTAAAGGTAATACTGAAGAGAATCCTCAATCGATGCGCTAAGGCTCACTCTCGATATGTGAACTGAAAGATATCGACAGAAAATATTTGTCACACCTTAGTGCGTGCTGCTATTAGATTTATTTGTTTCCTTGTTAAATTGAAGAGTAAAATGACAGCGGGAACCTCTTAACCATCAAAGGCAAGGGTTGAGGAGGATTCACCCAAATTGTCCTTCCCCTGCAAGAATCACTAATGTTGCTTAAGAATTCCAGAATCAACATGGTCGACAAAAACACAGATTTAGAGGCATGCATCCACTGCAAAAAAAAAAAGAAAATTTCTAATATTTTCAGGATACCTCTTTCAAGATAATTGCTCAAAAGCAGGGGAAGAACAAAACTAGTTGGTTTCACCGAAACTTCGGTCATTGGAAGTAACAAAAACAAAGCATGCCGTATGAGGAGACATTGTCACAACATGACTATACGCTCATAGCACAATTTTAGAGACTGATTGCTGCAAGAACACACAAAGATCTCTTATCTCTCCATGCCACAAGCTAAGATCAAGTATAGACCTAGATGAGCAATCCTCCAGCGCCCCTGTTATCAAAATTACCGGCCTTCCAAGGCAAAAGGTGAGCAATCAACTTTTCCAGGGTTGCCCAACACCATGTCGACAACCGTCTCAGCAGTTCCCAAAGCCTAGTAAAAAATGAAAAGACTTCACGTCATTCTTTTTTTACTTCGAAGAGGTATTAAAACAAAAGGTTTAGCGGGTAGCCGGGTACTTGAAAATTCAAGTGCAAACTGTATCCTTCAATCATATGAGATAACTAACAAACAATTACGTCTAGGTACTGCAGAAGAGAACTGCAAAAGCCGATCTAATTTATCGTGATCGATTAATTAACATGTTGGTAACTGCGCATAGAAACATTAAAGACATCATTGGCTTATCAAATTACATATCGAGCCATGAAAAACCTTTAAAAGGACAAACAAAACCACACTATCTGCTACGTCAAGCAAGCAATACGTGGACTAACTCCGGATTGGTAAAAGCAAGACGTGTAGGTGGATTGAATTATCAAGTTCCCATTGAAAGGGCAGAATTAATTTTACTTTCTCAGCGGCAACAGAAAGAAAGAGAATTAGAATAATTACCAAAGCTAGTCCTTCTCCTTCATGTCCAGCGGCAACGAATACGTTCGACAATCTTGGAACAGGGCCAATCACTGGCTTCCCATCAGGCACTGCCATTAATATACAAAATCACACCCTTGTGTCAGTTTGGTGCAGATGATATCATCTACCCAACATTTACATGAATTTGATCCTCAGACTAACAAACATGACAAGATTTTCTTCTTTGATTACTTACTGTAAGGTCTTAATCCTATCCTCACTTCTCTGCTTTTGCTAAGATCACTAAGAGAGAGTTCTCTTAGAGTGGGAAAGAACTCTCCAGCTCTTTCCCAAATGCGATTGATGATTGACTCGTCTATATCTGTACTAAACCCAACCAGCTGGCGGCTGCTCCCTGAGAAGTCAGAAATCAGATGGAAGAATATAAAGTGTGTGCTGATTAAAGCTATACCAACATGGTAAGAACAAAATATAACCAAAGTCTTGTTAACTAACATGAAAAACATTATCATACAAGAGCAACGAAATAATAAAGTCACTCAGCAAAAAATCTGAGTCAGAAAACAGCAGATTACCATCTATCCCATATCTATGGATGTATCGAGGTTCGACCCTTAAGCTTAATTTGAGACTTAGCAAGCTCTTTTCCAGGGACAAAAGCATGTAATGATGGCTAATATGTGTGTCTACCGATCTCGTAATACAATCAGATGAATTAAGTATTCTTAAAGACCTTCACGAGGCAAAGACGTTAATACATGGGTAAGGTTTCTGCTAACATGTTGGTAACGGTTTTTCCCTCACCGTATGAGACATACACTAGGAGTTAAAAAAGTGCACAAATGTACAAGTGCCTCTTATTTTGATACTCTAAGAAGCTCTAAATGAAGAATTTTAGGGCATCTTCAAGTCAATATTTTTGGAGGTCGCAGGATTACTAAATGCAAGTTCAAAAATTTATGTCACTATGACAACTTTCAGCACTTAACTTTGTCCGTTATAACAGTTTGGGAGAAGCTATTTCCACTCCCTAATATGCTAATCCGCCCTTGTTTGTTGCTAAAAGACCAACACCTGTCACTAAAGTACATTTTTAGCGACAAAAGGGGGAAAAGCATATCAGGGGGTGGAAATAGCATCTCCCTAACAGTTTATTCTAACATCATCCTTGATAATCATAATCATCACATCGTATAATCCAAATTATTACAAGCCCAAAGTGTCTTTCTTATATATTATCTTACCCTCCATTCTGTTATCCCAGGTATGTATTCTTGAAAGAAAGATTTGAAACTCATATTCGCTTGCAGATTTTCAAACACAGTTAATAAATCACCTCAAACATCACTAGTTCTACAGGGACACATAATAAAGAAGGTCTGCATCTCCTACCCGAGTAGTTGATTCACCTTACTCTCTATTCTATTCTGACAATTACAACTAGGCCCATGATAAAAGGAAAGAAGAGAGACATAGAAGAATTACCAAGAACAAGGTTTCCCGATGCATCTGTGGTGGCTGTCATCGAAACAGACGATGTTTCTGCATGATTGACAGGCCCTGAATCAGAAAAGGTGGATTGCAGCTTTGCAGCTTGATGATTGACATAACCCACCTCCATTAAACCATGATTCAGTTGGAAAGTATTGAGATTTTCTAGCACAAGCAGGTGACCCTGTCAACCAAAGGCATACAGAAGATTCCCCAGGGAGAAACTCAGAAGCATATCTTGCACCAAAATTGAAATACTTAACCTAAAAAAAGATCACTAGGCACATGAAAATCCAACATGGGAAATGAAAAGTTGCATATGAACTTATAAGCCCTTGCGCATCCCGTTTTGGTGAGGCAACGTTCTGTCGCGGCCGGTGAGGCCATGGTTCAGAAGCACATTGGGTATCAAAGTCAACTTTTTACCCTGTTGGCTGGAGATACCACGACCACAAGCACAGAATGTGGCCCATCAATTCGCGGAAACAAACATGTTTAAGCTCCACACCGAAAGGTATTTTGGGCTATCAGTAAGGAACGTTGCTTCGCCATTCTAAAAACCTAAGCATGGTCAATAGCACTAAAAGTAAAAAACGATAGGAAACCAAGTTATTAGCCCCACTCTAACCCATAATATGAAAAAAGAATACCCAGAAAAGAAAAGGAAAAAGGGGGGAAAGAAAGGGAAAAGAAAAAGGTGGACATGTAAGAAATCAAATAATCTCCTAAAAATTATAAAAATGTTTCAATACAACTTAGTTAAAACAAGCCAGTGTCAATACTGGGGATGGTGTGGGGTGGGTTGGGTAGAGAAGCCTAGAGATTTTGATTAATTAGAACATAAAACTGCAGAAACATCTTATCCTCCATTCTAACCTTCCGAGGCTGTACAGGTACAGCCACTTGAATGTCCGAGTCCCTGAGCAGTCCTTGCACCAAAGACCCAGTCCAACAACCAGTTGCAATTACTACGGCTTTCTTACTATATAACGTATTCTTGGAAGTTTGAACAGCTTGAACCTCGCCACTGCTACCAGATCTGGACATAAATATCTAAGGAATATTAACTTTGCACTTTGCAACTATCTCCTCTGAATTCTGAACATAAGTTGCCATTATTTTCAGGTAGCAAAAAATGAGACAACGAACCTCAATAAACAGGTCACTGGCTCATAGTAATACTCCTTGTATCTGCCTTCAGTTGCAAATCGTCTATTTGCCTACATGCGCCAAATCTACAACGATCACACTGGAACTCTATGGCAGACAACTAAAAGCACTTCACGAAAACAAGCTCGCAATCAGTCAAAGTTAGAGGACACGTAGGAACCTTCTCAATGTACGCAACCGTACGTTGAGCATCCAATTGATAGTCATCAGGAACAAAGGCTGCCCACCCTCCTTTCCAAGCACTAGTGCAGGTTCCTCTACCAGCAATTCCTTGCTCGACAAGAATTCTGCTTTTATCCCAGCTTCAGATAGCTGCCTTACCTTTTCTTTTAACATGATTGACGAAGCAGGGGTTTTACCAACTAACAAGCTTCCTGTTAATGAACATGTTTTCTCTACTTATCAGTTAATCCTAAAACATAAAAAATCAAGGGTTTTTTTTTTATCAAGCACTTTTTAGCACAAGCAACTTTTAGAATTAAATGGGATAAATCAATTAGTATGGGCATGATTTTTAAGAGCACTAGTATTAGAGGCTGCAATTGAAAAAAAGACTTTAAAAACAAGTGTAGGAACAACTTAACGCCAATGGAGGTCACCAATATATCTGATTTAATTCTTTTAGATAAGTAATACTTTATGGTTTTGTTCTATTACGAAAAACTAAGAAAATCAGATATCCCCGATATATCTTATCCGAAGTTAATATAAAGATACATGCAATACAACCAAGATATTATCTTGGAAAATCATGTAAAAGAAGAAAAAAAATACAAGAAAAGAAGTGACAGCAGATGTCCGTATCTAACGATAGAAGATCAGAACACAAAAGGGGAATCGGTATTCCATCAAACCAAATGCTAAACAGCATATTAGTGCGCTTTATGCGACATACTTTTAGTCACTATATCAAGAAAGTCAAATGTACCTGTCTTCTTCCAACCAAGTACATCTAAAGGGTTCATGCCTTCATCTTGAATGCTCTCTGCAAATGTCTCCCACAGTTGACGGCTCCTCACTGCTAACTCCCATTTATCACCACGTGCCTTATGTATCAACCAGATATAGCCCTGCCCTAGAACCGGCTCAAATGCCAAACATAAGGTAAAGGGATCCAACAATTAATCAGCATACATACAAGATAAATCAACGAATTACATCCTCAAACTCTCAGAATTTCTCGAACTTTCCCACGTAAGGGAGCTTTTGGAGCTGAGAGGGACCAGTTGAACCCGCTTAATTCTATTTAAGAAGATGAATTTGTAGGCCAAACAGAGTAAATTTTGTCAAAATACATATAATCGGCCTGACCAGAATTATCAAAAGAAAAGAATAATGGCTCGAGCAGGATTAAGATCTCCCCGGAATCATCAAAAAGAAATGCAGAATGGGTCAAGTGGAATCAAGTTTTTAGTAAATCGATAGTACTCCAGAAAAACCCTAACACAGTGCACATTGCTCAACTATTGTCTATGCTCCTTTGAAAAGCCAACACCTGGGAAATTATTTAGTGAAGGAGGAGTTACACCTTCAAAGAAGTAGTGAACGTTACACGAAACGATTCATATATTAAAAGAAAAATAAAGTATTCACCTTCCCTTCAGAACCAAGTACCACATAAACACACACACCCACACACACACACTGAGACACAATTGCCAACTTCCAAAGCATCTCCATGCTTATATCCTCTCCCTCGCCTTGTCCCAACAACAAGCACATACAATGCATGGTCAAAAGCTAGTCCCATTGGAGTCAGGGTGTTCTTGATGGCGTCGAACCAAAACAAGTAGGACAAGATAGTCTTCAAGGCGTGTTACAACGTTGCTTTCCTTAAGACGTAATTCACCCCAACCACTAACAAATTTGTGTGCGAACTAGGACTAGTGAATTGTCTTCCAGGATATACTGAAGCCCAACTCAACGTTATATGTTGCTTGCGTTTTTGGCAAAACGGAATAAACCCAACAACAACCAATGCATTTACAAGATTGCTAAAATTGAAAATTGGACTTTCTGCAGCAAAGCAATTTTCGGCAAGATCTCAAGAGGATTGTATGTGTACGCGAGAGGTGGTGAAATTCTTTCTGTTTCCTAACCTTTTCGTTGCAAGTGGTAAATAATCCTATCTATTCAAAATGCAACTACTTTGAAACCTCGTGTATACATATGAACTGAAATAACTCCGTTCTAACATGAAACCAACAAAGAATTAATGCCGACATGCACATGGACACGATCATTATGCTAACATACACCTAACCTAGCACCTTAAAATCAAGTAACGAATTAGCATCTCTCTCTCTCTATGGACATATTATGGAAATGTTCCAACAAGTCCAACATTCACCTAAGTTATGGACTACTGTTTAACGCCATTTCACTATTTTCCTCGGCAAATGCTGTTTGGCACAAGTTAAAAACGCTTAGCCACTAAGGACTTTTCAATCTACTCCTTTTTTTCGAGACGAATGCTTGGTGTTGATCAACAAAGTGCCTTCATCCAATATCCAACTAATTAAACCCTGATGATAAGAAAGAAAGAGGGTACCTGCACCGGTGGCGCCTGAGCATGGTACGGCGGCGTCAACAACGGCGACTGATAGATCAGACTCTTGGAGGAATTGCCGGGCGATAGTCAGCCCGATTATTCCGGCACCGACCACGACCACGTCGAACGCCGCCGTAGAGGTGGATGTATTCAAGCCGGAAGCACGAATGCTATCGAACCGTTTTCTTCCGGTTTTCACGGGGAAAGTTGCTCGCGACGAGTAATTGTTAAGAGATGTGCGATACAGCAAGTTACTGGTGCTAGGGTTTGAGTTCTGAGCACTAATACGAAGAGACATCGCAGCCATTTTCGGCCTTTCTCAGTTCTCACTGGCTTGTTGTTCTACCGACTGAAGAGACACTTCAGTTGCTCGGACAGTCAACTATGGCGATGATCTCGGCATCGGTCCTTGATCATCTGGGTGGGTCAAAAGTCTACCATTTTTTAATAGCAGAGTGGGCCCCACCGGTACAATTGACTTGAAACCAGACATCCGATTCGTCGTTCTACTTGCTCAATTTTCGTAATGTCGACGAGAGGAGTTCTCCGTGTTATCTGCACTGCACTTAATAGATCCAATACATCCAGGTTGGTTACACGATTTGCAGATCTCTTACGTCCCCGATGGGTTGATCAATAGCTCATCCAGAGGTGGGGATTCCAAATGTTCGATTATGTTCCAGTAACAAAAGATGTTGCACCCAAAATTCAGAGCGTACATCTTTTGTGCGGAAGTACAGACTATCGAGGCTTTTGCTTCCTCCACCAGTATTACAAAGAGCAGGCCCAGTGTTGAAGTCTCTGTCTTTGAATCCTCGTATCTTCTTCACATTCTTGTTTGTCAAGGCATTGAAGATATTTGGTGGTTTATTTTGGAAGGCTGGTCAACTGGGAACTCTTTCTACTCTGCCAATGTCGTGCAATACAACAGACCAAGTGGAAGAACACACAGGAATTCAAAAGTTGGGTACATAGACGAGTTACTGCTTGCCTTAGACTCTACATGAAATTAAATTTGCGAATTGTAGATGCAGATAACATAAAATTACCAAATCTTGGACACATAATGATATATACAGGTAGAAGCAGACTGACAGGTAAAGCACCCTGCGCAAAAAATGTCATCCAAACAATCATCTCGATTTCCATTTCTCTCTGTAGCAAGATACATACAACTAAATTGATCCCTCAATTACCATCTAAAGATACCACTTGGCTGGAACTCAAGTTAATAATCAATTTCAAAGCCTAAAACAGGCACCATTTCAAGGCATAAACCAGCTTTTGCTAATTTCAACTCTTAACTACTGACGGCCCCCAGCTCCAGACCAAATGAATTCAAAGTAACTATCACAGTTCATCAAGGTTAATCATCAAGTCACTATCCCAGTAAATCTCTCCTGGCCCCTTGGACAGCTCAACTGACTGGCTGTCGGGATCTGCCAAGGCTTGGTCAAATGAATCTGCTAGATACGCTTCCCATAAACCCAACCTCAAAACTCGCTGGTAAGTCTCATAATCTGCAGCTCTTAGGCCATCTGAGATCAGGTCCATCAGATTTTCAGAGTAAATTTCTCCACAATCCATAGCCCCCAGAAAACTCTATGACAAGCCAGGATTCAAGAAAACTACAGCACAAGTCTGATCCACCAGTCGGACATCAAATTCTTTAGAGAACGCTTCATGGGAGCCACAGAGCAGGGACTTCAACCTTCCAGCAGACAGTCCGCGTCTAAATCCCCACAAGAAAACCAAATCCTTACTGCTAACCTTTTTACTGTTATCATTCCAAGCTCTGATATCCCCGTCAATATGATCTTCGGAACTACTGTTAAGATCTTGAGAACTACTTGGAAAATGATTGAAGTTATTTGCATAGCCTTCAAGAGGGGAAGAAAAATAGCCACCATCAGCTTCAAGAGTTTCCATGATTTTCAGTATCGAGCATAGTTTAGCAAACAACTGGCTTATCCTAAGTACATTATGCCCGTGAGGCTTGCCTTCATAAGCCTCAGCTGACAAATCCACAGGGAAGTAGTTAGGTGAATGTCAAAGGAAAAGATAATGATATTACTGGAGTTTTACCGGGTGAACTGCATGAGAAGTAGCATGAGACGACTTGCCTTGGTGAGAAATCTCCATATCTATAGGCGCAAAAAAACGTCTTTGTAAGTAGGAAAGAGCCGTTGATAAGTTGGCCAGCTTTCTCGAAGGGCCAATTTCCTTCATGAGATGGTTGAGATCAAGTAAATGGGGAAAGACCAAACGCAAAGAGCAAGTGAACTCCTCCAACGTAGGAGGGAGTGGTGATAGGAATTTTGTATGAATACACGCAAAATCTGCAAAATGCAAAAAGTTTGTGTAAAATGGATCAAGACAATGATTGGCAGCTGTAGAGTCCAAACTGACTGGAAATTGAAGATATTGAGATAGACCATTTAGCGAGTTGTGGGCTACAACAGGTTTCTGGGAAGTGGAGATCACATCAATCACCTCCCGAAAGCCACGTAACCGCTTATTTTGTTCTTCTTCCTCGATTTTACGCTCATTCTGTAAAGTTAAATCCACTGTTAAATAGATCAAGTGAAACTTAACATAAATAATCACTGAGTACTATGTTTTACCCACAACCTCAAAAAGATTTCTGTCTTCCTTTGAATTTGTTAAAACAACTCTAACAGCCTGAGTCCCTCCTCCCTTGGCCGGAATAAATATAGGTACCACGTCGTCAGAGAACCCCCTTAACATCTGCACCCATCCAGAAAATTGTCATAATAAAAGCACTTCCGGAATAGACACTTTCACAAGATTAGAGATGGCCTTGGTTCCATCCAACCATAAACTCTTATTCTAGAACATTTACCTCAAGTGCAAGCTGCACTTGACGTTCACTGCAAACATCTATACTCAAGCTTGGCCGGGATCCAAATTCTTCACTTCCCATGACAAGTTTTCTCAGGGATCTAATTAATGCCTCTGCAATAAAAGGAATCCCTTTAGAAGAAATCATATGGAGATGAAGTAATGCAAGGTTGTTCTCACCGTCACTCCTGTTTGAATCTCTACATGCACTTATCCAGTGCTTAACACGGGATTTAATCCTTTCTAGAAATACCGAATCAGCAACTGAAAAGGCCGAAGAAGATTGTGTCACAGGATTGCTGAAGTAATTAGACACAGGATTTCCCATGCGAACTTTTGCAGCTAACTCTTGTGCTCTGGATAAGTATGATATTCCTGTCAAAAGAAAACAGCATTACTTTTGCAAGTCGGAATACGGGAAGCGAGAGGCCTCAAATTGTAAAAGTGGCCTGTTTCAATGCCATTTTAGTTTGCGTTCAATCTGTGTCGCATTTACGAAATGATGCCATTTGAAAGCCGCTTTTACATATACAAGAGATTGGCTACTCATTTCCAGAAATTTCAAAATATACAAACGAGCTTTTAAAGTCATTTACTGTATTGAAACCAGTCTAAAATTACCTCAGAAAATAAAATCCGGATTGGACGAAAAGAGCAGTAAACCCAGCGAGGCCATGTTTGGATATGGATGCCCTTTTCGTCCAACCAGTCTTCACATTCTCGGAAACATGTCATTTGGGAAGCCTTTTCAAACTCTTTCGGCATCCAAAAAAGTATTAAATCATTCTCATCTTTCTGAAAGAAGTCTGAAAAAGCGTCCGAAATTGCAAAAACGGATTGGGTGTGATCTAGCCCAAACTTGTACTTATTTGTACACCAAAACTGCAAAATATTATTTAAAAAATGGAAGGATCAACTATCTAGGGATAAAAAGATTGCAAACAGCTAAGTGGAACTGGTTTTTTCACTTACTGCAACAACATCAAAATGATATTTTAGTGAGGACCATATGCACAATGTTGTAGAATTTTAAGTTATCTACGTACTAAATTGGTATCATCTCCCCATCTCTCTGCCTTTTGTTCAAAATGCTTACGTTAAGTGTAAATGCTTAAGTTGAGAAGAACGCATGTACATGCTTTCCGCCTTCCTCAAGGCAGCATAGATGAATACAGATTCCAAATTCTTCAGCGTGTAATATATGAACTTATATGTGCAAAAATCGAACCCAAAACCAAAAATTTATTATCTAGGATGTGACTATAAGTGATTGATATTTACGTTGTCTTAAAAGCAGAACAAAGACACAATGACTGTAAGCTAACATGAAAAGTTTTTGATATTAGCTTTTACTAACTTCATCATTTTATACCTTACCATCATATATGCAAACATTGAAATCAAAACCTTCTCGAGCCATCAAGGACAAATATGATGACTGACATGAAAAACTATAAGAAGGCATCCCGATTTTCAGCTCATCCCGAGGGAATAAATGAAAGTTGTATCTGCACAAGAAGTGAGGTATAACATCAGCTGTTATATGCTGTGCAGGAATTAATCAGTCAACAAAAACTTAGCATTAGCACCAGGAGATATGAGAAAAGGGGCAACTGGGAGTTTGTTGCCCGCTTGTTGTTATATGATTCCAAATGGATTGGAAGAGCAATGCGTTGAGCCTCGAGTACTTCTTTTCTTTATCTCTATACAGTCAACTTTTAGCAGGAACTATTGATGTAGCCATGGCTAAGAGTTGGGCGGCCGCGGGGGTGGAAGAAGGAAGTTGTCAACCACTGATTCTCTAATGATCCTCAATGGACTAGTGATCACTATGCCATTTACTCATTTAGTCAGGCACTTCATTTTTCCTTTCTCCCTTTTCCAACACTATTGACAGGTCAAAAAACAATAAAAACATGTCGAGAAAAGGATACAAAACAAGTCATTAAATTTTGAATTGAGAACTCTACCCCTTAAAGCAATATTTCAATGTACATGACATGACAACAAAAAACAAAAAGACCCAACCAGGTCTAGCAAAGCTCAAGATCTATACTCGGAAACAAATGTAAAGGCAGAAGACACAAGCCCAAACACTGTTCTGACGGCCTACTGGTCCAGTTTGAAAAGCAAAGGGCAGGCCCAAATCATCATCCTAGCAGACTTCAACCCTACTTTGCATGTGAATGTTACACATTGTATGCTCCATCGCTTTTAATTGGCACACAGAATGACACTAGCCTTCCCAAATCTACTCCCATGTGGCAGACTGTGAGCCAAGTATTTCAAAACTTTGGGATCCAATATTTTTAACTGCATGAACCAGAATGAAACCTTACACAGGAGTCAAAATTTGGGAGTTCAGACAGAGTTTTGGGAAGAATAGCACTACTTTTTACACATAATCCAGCACACTGAAACCCTCGCCTCTGCAACAAACCTAGATTGCATACCAAGAGACCCCTACGAGATTTTCAAAAACCAAACCAATGCCCTTCTCCTAGAGAAGCACCCCCTTCCACTCACACGCACACAAACAAACACATTTTCCTCGTTAGCAAGCAACTGATAAGAACTTTTGTGTAAATAACAACTGCCACCATTAACAAGAATGAAGTTACTACCCACAGTTTTTCATTTAGAAATCAATGTTCCTAATTTCTTTTTGCTCTATTTATCTCCCCAAACAGATTCAGTTCAGATTATCTAAGCTCATTGACCATTGGCAGATAATGACTACTTATTCAACATACTACCAATTTCCATATCCTTGAGTTTTGTGTTAACCTAGTAGCAGAAACAGCATTTATGATTTATCACAAATTACATATTATGAATATCAAACCAACAGAAAAGTTAAGAAACCCAAAAGTTACACATCCAATATGTCCTTCCCTACTAGACACTATAGTCATCTGCTTCTAAGTAGCACTAAGAACAACTCTCGTAAGAAAACAAATTCTCCATCAGCTTTGTAATTTTTGTCCCGTTCAACTTCATGCAAATTTCTAGACTAAATTTAAACATCTAAACATTAACCTGAATTCAAATGGTAATCATGTATCAAGTGATTACGCTCTGAGAAAAAGTAGAGCAAAAGTAATGACATGATGTCAATGCTTATATGTCCAAATTCTATTCGATTTGCTCACAAAATGCCGAAGGGCACAAAAATTATGAGACAAGAGAAAGCATAAGATTAAAATGTGGGAACTCACGGGTGGGCGAAGACCTTGGAAGACCTGATAGAAAAGGGGCAAACGGCGAACTGAAGGACCTGGAACCTCTCGGCGGCGTACTTGGCCTTGAAATAGGCGGTTTCCGCGGTGTCGATGGTCAGCACTCGGTGCCAAGGAGCCGAGTGCGAGCCGGTCTTCTGCAAAGACATCGCGATAAAATCGGAGTCGTGGATGTGTTTCTTGAAGTCTACCAGTGCCTCTTCGAAGTTGGACTTCGTCACTTGTTTTACTGTCCATTTGGTGTTCTGGTTCTGTTGGTGGTGATTGTGGAGGTGGTGGTCGGGGGTGGTGCACTTGGGAATCTTGGTGCAGATAAAGCGTCTCCGCAACATGAGAGAAACGCCGCCGTCGTTCGGTGGTCTGGTTTCCCCTAATTTCCTACAACCCTATTCAGCGACGAAAAACTGACTTTAAAGCTCATTGGCCACATTTTTGGGAAGAACTTTAGGGATGAAGTTTGCTGCTGATTTGTGTAGTCATCGCCTAAGAGTTACCACAACTCCACCACAACCTTATGACCCGACCAAGGATGACGTGATGTACTAATGGATGATAAGAGAGAACGGTGAAACATCAAACTCTCCTCGCGTAATTTCTGTGACCGCTACACTTAACAATTTATTTTAAAAGAAAAGTTAAAAATAAAAAATTTCTCACTACAATGATTTTTTTTTTTTTTTTGTATGTAAAGAAAAGCAGCACAACCAATCATGAGATAAATGTCATTGGCATCCTTGTCAAGCTCATGTGACTTACTATTCTTGATAACTCGGACTAATTACGCGAGACATCTTCAAATTTACCTGCAATTATATTCAGTATCACAAAATTTATTTTAATTATCTCGTATCACAAGCTTACATAAGTGCGGCATCTTATTAACCTTCCGACCATTTTGTAGGCAAAAAACTTGCCACATAGGTGATCTGGCTCAACTTTATGGGGCGTTCTTGATAAATCATTCTTTCTCTCTCTTTCTTTTTCTAGTCAGGTCCTTTCTCCACCGCACCGCCACCTCTCGCTCCGAGCTTCCCACCCTCTCACTCCTCTCCTTTGACGTCTCCACAATCAAGAGGTCGCCCTCGATCTCAGATCACCCTCCATCAACACCCGCGCCGTCGTCCACCACAGCATCACCACTGACCGCGCCGACAAGAAGTCCTTTTCCTTGAAGAAAATCGGGGCGCCTGCCAAGCACGGCTCCCGATGCACCCTCTCCACAACACGTACCCGACAGCCAGCGCAGAAATCACCACCTCATGCCATACTTAGCCGCATGAATCACCACACACTATATGATCTTCGATCACCAAGCCACACGCTAACAAATCACCGCAAAACTATCTGAACATGCAAAAGTTTATCCACTGTAGTCACTGACCACCACTTCCACCAATCACCGTACCCACAGTCCACAATTGAACTTTGGGATTTGGATTGGGTTTTAAATTTGGAGGGGGCAGGCTGGTGGTTGATGGGCAAGAGGTGGTGGCGGTTGGCGTGGTATATGCCGATTGCTATGGTGGTTGAAGTATTCCAATGACGGGTTCAAAGTTGAAGGAAGAAACGAGTACAAAAAAAAATGTAACGTTTCATTTTTCAGCAGATTGTGACCCTCCCCCCTCCCCTATACCCCTCGATATCTTACAACATTATCACCCCGACGAAGATTTTGGCTAGAGAGTGTTAGATGCCACACACACTTATGCAAGCTTGTGGTGCAAAATAGTTAAAACATATGTTATGACGCGGAATGCTACATCTGATATATTTGGGGACGCTTTGTATAAATAGCCCCAACTATTCGGCTCTTTAAGAGTTTCACACATTTGCCAATCATAATAGCACAGCCAAGAAAACAGTTGGACCGTTGCATTACGGAAAGTAAATGAGCATCACCTAAAAGTTTAATTACTGTAGATTGATTGATATATCAATAGTTGGTATAAGCCGGAAGGCCAGTTATGACCATGGTCTCCGTTTAGTCCTTTATATTCCAATACAAGGCAACTGCTTTATCAATCGTCACCTCCTTTCGGTAACCGATTGGAGTGATGGCCTCATTTTAGTTCCATCATACATGACAAATGCTGCTATATGCAGGTCATTCTCTGAATACCTATATTCCTGTTATCCTCATTTATGAAGATAGAATTGTTTCATATTGTTTTCCCCTCCAGCCATCGACTGTAAAATGCCAATGCTTCTCTCGGTTTATACTCTGGGACGGTATGTCCAGATCCCTGCCAGCATGTTACAGTGTTTAGCAATACTTGCTAAAGAAAGCAAGGAAGATTTCAATGTAACTGCTCAAAATAGAAGGTTTGTGTACAGACCTTAACGGTGAGAAAAGTCAAATCATGTTCATAACCTTGTATGTACCTGTTGAAGGCAGTAACAATATGCTCACTGATTACTTCACATGGAAAATCTTAAAAGAGAGAAAAACTTGCAGACCCAGATCTATACAACCTTCAATCTTAGGTGAAAAACAGAATTCTAAATAGAAGACTTACCCAGCAACTTGTTCATTCACAATCCAAGGTCGCCACTCATCCACAATGTTGTATCCAACTGATCTTGTCCATGCTTCACTCCCAGTAAATGGAACACACAAATCGTGATCTCCACTGCCAGAATGTTGGTACTCAATAATTATCAAGTTCAAGTTAAGCCATTCATCACGTTATGCCAGCGAAAATGAGTTGAAACCGTCTTTTGTTTTCCTATTTATGAAGGTAAAAGGAAGAAGTCTGCATAAAATAAAGAGGAGCAGCAGCTTTTGTAGCAGGTTCTACAATTAGCTCGACTTTCTAGAAGCACTCAAAGAAGATCATGACAGGGTGTGACTTGATGATTTGATCAATATCCTTAATGCTTTGGTGCTTGATGAACTAGTGACAATCAGATTTGAAGCACGGGCATGGCTTCTTTCACTTTGGAAAGTGGTAATCCATATGTCACAATACCATTTCAATGAGAATTGACAACCCCCCCACCCCCTCACTCTCTAGAAAACTAACACTTATTTCATGGAAGTAACATAATACAATTTCTAACTTGTGCACACCATATAACCACGAAGCGTTGCAGGCTCCGAAACTTCCCTCCACATACCATGCATCCAAACTTGGCATCCGAGCGTTTATATTGCATCATATGTGCCCCCTTGAGCCTTATGTTGACTGTTACTATTTATGCACATAAGTTTCTATACTGCTCACCAACATATTAAAAACTGATTTACCTGAATATAAGCGCCCGAAAACCTCGCGACGTGAGATTCTTGTGATACTTGATCATGCTTCCAGCATCATGATCAAATAAGATTCTGTCCGTGCATATCACCCAAGCGCCCGCCGTACTTTCCTATTATAATGAGAATGTATAAATAATATCTTCAAAGTTTGCACCAATTGAGAATGTAAAATCTTACTTGATCAGCATGAATTGCTTTCCGAACTGCGTCGTTGTTCAGCCACGCAGTTGCAACTTCATCATCCTGCATGTGAACGTCCCAATCATGAATATACCGTTATACCAAGAAGGTGGTTATCGGGAATCATCACGAGGAAGAGTAAGATAAGATAAACCGTCGCAATTATTTAAGGATCCACAAGGGGTTAAAAACTGGGGATCAAGAGTGTACAAATTCGCAACCAAAGAAACTGAAGGAATCCAATTTTGGATTCAATAGAGATTTGCAGAGACCCCCAAATACATTTTAAAGCAGATGGCATGCTACTTTCAACATGATGGAAGCCCAGAGCAAACAAGGGTGATTTTTATAATGCTCAAAGCATTAAAATAAGCATTACACAAGAATTTTCTAGGGCAATAACCTCCCTTTCAACGCACGTCAAAAGGTGTGATGTGTCTGTCCTTGCAACTTGTTTCTTACCATGAATCATTCATCCAAAAATTAGGACGATCAGTGCAATCAATTAGGCTGCACTAACTCTGTCAAAGTGTTTCATGTTGCATACATTGTTTTTTACTTTTAGGAGTGACTATAGGCTCACAATATGGAAGACCATTTTCTAATTGATCAGTATGCATGACACCAGAATTCAGGAAGTTACTTATTGTTACCAACACCTTTTCCTTTTGTTTAGGTGGGTGGGTGTGTCAGTGGTTTGGGAAAATGATAAAGTACCCCCACCAAGTTCAGAATAGATAATAATGAATTATAAAAGACAAAAACTTCAACACTGAGTTGATGATCAACTAGCTTTGGCATTGTACAGGGAAATAAAACCATGCCGACACTGGTTCCATGTTCAGAGAGATATTACTTCAGCAGACTTAAAGGCAAGCATGATACTGAATTGAGTGGCTTACAGTGCAAGGGACACTGTCACTGTTCGAAATCTGTGGCCAAGTTGGGACGATTCCATCTCTTACAGGAGCTCTAAGAGGCCATGCACGGCCAAACATTCTTTTTCTCACAGGAAGAGGCCTGTCAGTCTCGCCTAATTTTCTGAAGCTCAGCGGCAACCTTGGGTTATGAGTTGTTATGTCTCTAGATGTTGTGCCATGATAGCATGGTTCCAGAATGTCATATATATTTAAACCATCAACTTCCTGGTTTAATATAGGATCCAAATGTAAAAGGAACCAAAATCACATGTTATATCTGCGAATCTTTCTATACAAAATAGTTTATAGCTGTATCTTACCTTGTCAACTTTGTCAAGCTTGCTTTTACAATTATCATTGGCAGGAATGTAATAGTTTCCTCGACACTCAGTAGTAATTTCCTGCAGTAAGTAGTGTGAATTATTTGGAAAATGTTGTCAAGAAACCAGTGGCTTAAGGCGAGCATTCTGAAACCTTCTTAAAGTACAAATGAAGATGGTTAATTGTCAAAGTAATACTTAAAACTGTTGGATATAACAAACAGATGTATAAATGATGCATTCAAGCGAGTGTACTATATACTTCATGCATGCCTTAATAGGTTTCAATGCTGATGCCACAAGTAAAAATAACAGTATAATAGCTTACAGTAATATTCATGGCAGACGGCACAGAAGAGGTTGAAACAACGATAATCAAAACTTAAGTTACTAGTTGCTCTAAAAGCTTAAGCTGGAAGAAAATGGGTCCATCAATGTTATCATGCTTAAGACTCCCCCTCACGTGCAAGCCCTTGATTGCACGTGGAGAAACAAATGAAGGTGCATCACTACCAAGTGCATAAATACACATGATTGCAAATTGCACTATAATATATGGGGGCCAAATACACAAGCGGGAAGAATCGAACCCAAGACCTTACGCAACAAGAGCTTTGATACCATATTTAGTTACCAGTTGCTCTAAAAGCTTAAGTAACTGGAGAATGGGCCCAACAATTTTATCATGCTTAATACAAAAAAAGAAGTAATGCATCTCTCTTAATGTATGGTAAATATAAATTATTCGAGCCAAAGATCAACTATAGTAATATATGAACATTTGAATATTAGGAAGAGAAGGAAAAAAAACAAGAAACCAGGTTTAGTTGTTTTCTGACAAAAACTAGAAAATCTGTCCATAGCAAAAAAATTCCAAACCAAGATTTTAACAAGAAAGAGATCCTAATCCGCTATGCATGGAAGCAATGAAATTTATACATCAATCATGCTCTAGTCCCGAAGGCAAAGCTTCACCAACCGTGAATAGATCGTCTGAGATGAGGCCCATCCCATGTGCAAAAGGGACAAGAGCATTGCCATCAAATTCCTCATCCGTAACGCCATTTCCAACCATGTAACCCTGTATGTAACCAATCTACTTAGTGAAAACAAACATTACTTTGGGCAAGACAATTTATGAAGAGACATACCTTGAAGTTGAGAATGGGCGCCAGACCAGCATCAATCCCTGTAGAAGATCGAGGAGTACACTTCAGATATTTGTGGGCAGATATGCAGCAGTTCAACTATAGGAAGAAATACCTTTGACCACTTCATAGGCCAGAGTTGGCACATAAACCCCAGCGTACGATTCTCCAGCGATAAAAAATGGGTTGGAAAGGAACTCGGGGTATAGCTCGAACCACTAGGTGCAGAAAATCAATTTGTAGAAGAATAGAAATATAAAAATTCAAGAATAAGAAAAATTATTAAGTTCGTTTTACGCCCTTCTCCTTAATATATAAAAATGATACCTTGAGGAGAAATTTGTGTGAGTCACCAGAGGTCTTTAAATCTCCAGTTATATAGTCGGACTTATTACCCGAGTAAGATAATCCAACGCCAGCAGGAGAGTCCAAATATATAATGTTGGAAACCTGCAAAACAGATGAAAGATAAAAGCTATAAATTAGTCTCCATTGTATGTTATGTATCATCATTGCATGCGTCTATACATAGCCACATATTTTTTTGGATAATTTTTTACTTGCATTCACATAGCCACATATGTGATTTGCTGAACTTAACACACCTTGGACCAGCTGTATGGGTTGAGATGTAGTTTGGGCAGGCTTCCTTGTGGTTTTCCCTTTTCAAAATTAAAGGGACCTGCATATTTAGATGGAAAAATTCTTTAGAACTACTCCTTTCTTTTTCACTCTTGTTTCTTTCTCGTAGAGATATCTTAGTCACTAACCCAATTTTCTGATAAGCTTTTTAGCAAGAAACATGAGGCCAAAAGGTATAAAGATATAGGAAGGAAAGATGAGTAAATGTCAAAAGGGAACATTTGTATTAGGATGCCATAGCAATTCAACTTACAAGTTGATGGATTTCCGGGTAAAAGAAAAATGTTACCTAATGAAGTCATCACATGATTCCGTAAATAGATCACGGTAAACAAGTTACATTCTTCAGAAGTTTTGTTCAGAAAGTAACATGGGTATATATAACATTGCAACTTATGAAGGGATTGAAACAAACTTGCTTAAAATGGAAACAAAATAGGTAAGTAAGTAGTGATAACAATCATTGGTTGTTCCTATATTCATACTTTGCCCAAACTAACTACTTGGTACATCACATGGAATATATGAGTTCCATGTAACTTTGAAATTAATGCTTAAAAATTTGGTCCCATTTGATAGAGGGTACCCAAAAAGGAGGGAGTAGGAAGTAATTGAGGTAATCTCAGCAATTTGTCAGGTTCAGTAAAGGCTCCAATCAATTTCCTCCAAGCCAAACAGAAACAGCACATAGGATACCACGATTTCTCATAAGTCTTCACACAAAAATCTTAGCATATACAAAATCTTACCATGCTCATACACGAATCCATCAAAGCTCGAGCAACCCGGGCCGCCATTGAGCCACAGAACCACGGCATCCTCAGATGGGTTTCTCTCCGAAACCACAAAGTAATAAAACAGTTTCTTCCCATGACTTTCATCTATTGTCACATACCTACAAAACCCACGATATCTAACAGAAACCCAAAGAAACGAAATTAAGGACAAACAAAATGTCGTGAATGATTACCCAGAATAATGTTTGGAAGGAAAAGAGCCATTGAAACCGGGGAGTTGTGCGACCAATGCACTCTCGGGAGCTGATTGGGTTAACACAAAGATAAGTGAAACGAGAATCAGTAGTGCGAGGAATAAGTTGGTATTCCTGCCCATGGGATAATCTTGAAGAACTGAATCAGTTCGGAAAAGCGATGAAGAAAGAGCAGAAAAGGAGGAGCCTTTGATGGTTAAAATCAAAGTGCCAGTGGTGGTGCCTTTAACTAGTGATGTTAAGGTGATGGGTGCTTTGAACTTTATCAGTTGTTTGCTTTCAAGGCAAGAGAGAGAGGGAGTGTGTGAACTGCGTGACTGTGTGAGAGAGAAAGTGGGAGGAAGAACGAAGTGCTCCCTCCACCAACAGAAAAGAGAAAACGGCCGTATAAGGGATTCTAGTGGGTCAAGACTCAGAGGGGGTAATGCTTCAGGTTACGACGTTGTTTCCTAAATTATCTTAACGACCGAATTGTGACATGCCGGCTGCTATTTTTAGATATATCTTTTGGACTTGCCACGGCCTCGGCATGGGCGTGGGCTGAAACTTTCGCATCATTGAGGTTGCCCCGTCCCATTTTCTCGGCCAAGGTACATCCCCATCTTTCCTAATCCCATGATATATTATTTTCTAGAATTAAAACGATTTTTTTCACTAATTGCAAAATACATCTTCTAGCATGACAGGCATTACAAGATCTGGCGTCTCTTCTACATGGATGAGATTTTATTGGTGATTATTATATTATATATTACGCATTTGTGTCTAGTGATTCCACAATTGAATCAGTAATACTGCATTTACGACTTTATGTTTTTCAATTTTTATTAATTCGAGTTGTTTATTGTTGATTGAGCCATAATACTACATCAAGTATCTTGCAAATGATGTGACCCCAGACTTAATCAAAACTATCTCGACTTCAAATTGCTCTATATTTCATGGTTTTCAGTTTTGGTTCTCGTGATAGCTATTACCGAAACTTTCTTGATTCCTTTCAATTATTCAATCTTGCACTAGTTGATATCCCAAGTTCATGTTTTTCATTACCTTAATGAATAAAAAACAAGGTCTGATGAAGACAATAAACCAACTTTAGAGGATCAAAATATCCTTCAATCCCTTCTAGTTTCTTCCTTGTATGCGATGCATACTGTTCTGTCTAAAATAGGAAAAAATGAAATTTTAGGGAAAATGCAGCATAAATTTCATAAAGTTAGCACACAAAATTTCTTAACAATTACAATGAAGAAGTGCTAATGCCTGGGAGTAGCCCATTACTGTGCACTCCACCAGAAAATTCTAAGAATTGAAAGAATAACTAATAAGTGTTAACAAGGAACAAGGCTTTTCAGAATGAAGAAGAATACAGCATAAATGAAATGGACGTCAAGCAGGCCCTTAACTTTTTTAGTAACTCATCATCATAATTATAGAAGTGGTAAAAAGGATGAATTCACACCCTAGTATCCACCACCAACCTTGAACCTTACAAGAGCATTATTGAGGTGTTTGCCCAGTTTCCCAGAAAAGAAGGTACCTTGAAAAACTATGTACTAGTGTTCAGTTTGGTAACTAACCGATTTCGTCTAGCAGTTGCTCATCCCGTAGGAGAGAGCATTTAAGAAGCGATGGGCATGTGAAAAGTGTGATTGTGTGCAACCATCAGCTGATACATAACGAAAAGAACTGCCATGAACTATTTTCTGGTAAAATGAGCAAGAAGCCTATCAGCCTTTCATTGCTAAATAAAGCGCGCACAAAAGATAGGATACAATTATACTGTTTCACACAAGTTAAACGACTCTCACCACCCTAATTCTTAACTACACAAGTATAAACTTCACTATTATGCAATAAAACCATTTAACTACATTGAAGACGGAAAAAATAAGGACACATGCTTGATCTAAGATCATTGCTATAGTCATTTGATCTCATTTTCCACCAGATCATATCGAAGTGTGCAACTCATCCGGTGCTTATATTATCGTAGTTCCGCACTTCCTTGCAGAGTTCCAAATAGGTTACCTGATTAGATTTCCAAACAAAGCTGCAAAAAGTGCAAACAAAATTGCTCCACCAGGCTTGGCAGCAGTTGCACCGGAAAACTTAACTCTCTGGGCCTGGTCTCTGCAGCAAGGGATATAAATCAAAGAGATGATTCAGCATAACGTATTGGAAGGTGGAAGCTCATTGCAATACTACTTCAAAGTTTTTTTCTTTTTTTCGCATACCCTGTGCTATTTCTCTCATCTTCTGTCTCTTTTCTTTCCCACTTTAACCCATATACAAAATGGATAAGAAACAAACTAACAGAGCAAAAACTTCTAATGAGGTATAAACTGTGCAAAATTACGTATGCAATGAAACTTTGTAACGAATCTAATCTATAATTTATAACACATCTCAAGTTAGATAGAAGAGAAAGTAAATGGCAAATGAAGCTGTACTATTAAGAAGTCTTACTTTTGCAAGGATGATAAAACACCACAGTAGATGGTGTTCTCTGGCAAAGGAACCTCACTTTTGTCAGTGATCTCTGGATTTACCACACTCACGTAAACTTCTTGACCCAGGTACCAAGAGTCTAGATTCTCTGCCCGGAGGTTCCAAATCCCGTCACTGTCAAGAGAAACTAAAATAGCCGTCCAAGCTCCAGGGAACACCTGTAAACAGGTAAAAAATACAGCTGGTGTGTATGAAGCCATTGACCTTTCCAAAATAAATACAGTTGCCGAAGAACTTTGCTACACTAAAAACCAGGTACCACCTCATAGCTTAGCTAACAACACATGTTGGTGAAGATGGGAGTTGGGGCTGCCATGATAAATCACATTTTGTGCTTTCCACTCGTCGTTGACTGATTTTGTACAAATGCCAGAGGTTTTACTCCCTCCATTCTGAACCGAACAACTGGTAATTGTTTAGCAACTTTCTAGGTGAGTTATACGTATACGTAACATCTACCTTACTCATTGCTTCTAGTTCTAGATTTAATTCTCACTTACTCAA